>CACVCL010019618.1:0-101157 GCA_902729485.2 Mus minutoides | reverse complement strand
GAGACATGATCGAACACCTTCTGTCCCACCCATCGGGTCCCCAGGGTTGTAGACCTTTGCTCAACTGGAGCCCAGGCTGTTTGTGCACAGCCCACTGTCCCACAGAGGACCTGTCCTTCCATTGATGCATGACAAGGCCATCCTCTTTTGTTGATGGATTAGACCCTGAGAGCTCTTGGGGGACTGGTTGGTTGATATTGTTGTTCTTCTTATGGAATTCCAACCCCCTTCTACTCCTTCAGTCCTTTCTCTAGCTCGTCTATTGGGGACCCCACGCTCAGTCCAATGGTTGGCTTCGAGCATCTGTCTCTGTATTTGTCAGGCACTGGCAGAGACTCTCAGGAGACAGCCATATCAGGCTCCTTTCAGTATGCACTTGTTGGCATCCACAATAGTGTCTGGGTTTAGTGACTGTATATGGGATAGAACCCCAGGTGAGGCAGTCTCTGGATGGCCTTTCCTTCAGTCTCTGCTCTACACTTTATCTCCATATTTGCTCCTGTGAGTATTTTGTTCTCCTTCTAAGAAGGACCAAAGCACCCACACTTTGGTCTTCCTTCTTGAACTTCATGTGGTCTGTATCTTTTCAGTTTTTTTGTTTTTTTGTTTGTTTGTTTGTTTGTTTGTTTTGCTTTTTGTATTTTTGGTTTTTCAAGACAGGGTTTCTCTGTGTAGCCCTGGCTGTCCTGGAACTCACTCTGTAGACCAGGCTGGCCTCAAACTCAGAAATCCGCCTGCCTCTGCCTCCCAAGCGCTGGGCTTAAAGGCGTGCACCACCACTGCCTGGCATCTTTTTAGTTTCAAATGCAGAAAAACAACAAGGGCCTGGAGAGAGAGAGAGAGAGAGAGAGAGAGAGAGAGAGAGAGAGAGAGAGAGAGAGAGAGAGAGAGAACTTGCTGGCTAAGTACACCGGCTGTTCACAAGTTCCAGGGTATCCAGCGCCCTCTTCTGGTCTCAATGAGCACTGAATGGTACACAGATGCAAGCAAAACACCCATACACAGAAAATAACAAGTTTTAATTAAAATAATTCAACTGAGCCAGATGGTAGTGGTGCACACCTTTAATTCCCAGCACTTGGAAGCCAGAGGCAGGTGGATCTCTGTGAGTTTGATGTCAGCTTTGTCTACAGAGTTAGTTCTAGGACAGCCAGGGTTACACTGCGAAACTCTGTCACAAGAAAAAAAAAATCATCTGAAGAATGGGTAAATAAAATGTGGTACCTTTACACAGTGGAGTATTACTCAGCTATTAAGAACAATGATATTTTTCAGGCAAATGGATGGAACTAGAAAAGATCATCCTGAATGAGGTCGCCCAGACCTAGAAAGACAAATATGGCACATACTCACTTATAGGTGGATATTAGTCTTAAAGCAAAGAAGAGCCATGATACAAACCACAGACCCAAAGAAGCTAAGTAACAAGGAGGGCTTGGGGAGGGGAGCATGAATCTGAATGAGAAGAAGAAATAGAATAGACATTGTGGAGGGGGGGGCGGTGAGGTGGGAGGGGATTGGATGAGGGGTGGGGATGGGAAAAGAGGGGTCAGTTCTGGAGACCTGGAATGGGTTGGGGGGATCATCTCTGGGACAAGCTAGAAACCTAGGGCAATGGGAACACCAGGGATCTATGTGGGTGACCTAGCTAAGACCCCTAATGGGGGATATGTAGCCTGACACAGCCACTTCCTGTAACCAGGCAAGTCTTCCAATGGAGGGCTTGTGACACCAACTCAGCCACAAAACTGACCTACAATTTGTCCTGTCTGATGTGCAGGGGTCAAGATGGAGCAGAAACTGAGGGAATGGCCAACCAATGACTTGCCCAGCTTGAGATCCACACCATGAGAGGAAGTTCAGCCCTGGCACCGCTAATGATGCTCTGCTCTGCTTGCCGACAGGAGCCTAGCATAACTGTCTTCTGAGAGGCTTCACCCAGCAACTGATGGAAAGAGATGCAGAGACCCACAGCCAGACATGAGGCAAAGCCTGGGGAAGAGGGGGAGGATGAATTGTAGGAGCCAGAGGTGTCAAGAACACCAAGAAAACCTGCAGAATCAACCAACCCGACCCCACAGCGGCTCATGGAGACCGAACCACCAACCAGGGAGCATGCATGGGACTGACCTAGGCCTCTGCACATATGTAACAGTTGTGCAGCTTGGTCTTGTTAGGTGTGGGACTCCTAGCAGTGGGAGCAGAGGCTGTCTCTGACTCCTTTGGTTGCCTGTCAAGTAAATAAATTAATAAAAACTTGTTTGAGAATTTCATACGTGTATAATGTGTATTGGTCAACTCCAGCCCCGTGTCCACCCCTTTGATTCATATTTGCTGCATATTTGCTGGTATTTTCTGTGTAGCCCTGGCTATCCAAGAACTGGCTCTGTAGACCAAGCTACTCTCCAAACTCAAGAGATCCACCTGCCTCTGCCTTCCAAGTTCTGGGATTAAAGGTGTGTGCCACTACTGTCTGGCTCACAGTGGCTTTTAAAAATCCCAATGAGTCCACTTGGTGCAGTCTATATGTGCCCAGCCAGGTACAGGACCACCAGCTGGAGCGTGGGCTGCCTCCCAGGGCCTCTTGCATCTCAGATTATTATGTTTTGTCAAGTTGACACAAGTGAGAGTCACCTGGAGAGAGGAACCTAGGTGAGAAAATGCTGTTATCAGATTAGCAAAAACTAAGTCTTCGGGGGCATTTTGGTTAATGTCTGATTAATGTCAGCCCACTGTGGGTGGCGCCACCCCTGAGCAGGTGTTCCTGGGCTGTAGAAGAAAGCAACCTGGGCAAACTATCGAGAGCAAGGCATTAAACAACACTCCTTCATGGTCTCTAGTTCTGTTCCTGCCTCCAAGTTCCTGCTTTGGCTTTCCTCGATGTACTATGATCCAGGAGGTGTAAGCTAAGCGAATCCTTTGCTCCCCATGTTGGATTTGGTCATGGTGTTTTATCACAACAGCTAAGATAGGCTTTCTCTCTCTCTCTCTCTCTCTCTCTCTCTCTCTCTATATATATATATATATATATATATATATATATATATATGCTGTCTTCAGATGGTTGTGAGCCCTCGATTGCCAACAGCAGTGGACTTCAATATATATATATATATATATATATATATATATATATATATATATATATATATGCTGTCTTCAGATGGTTGTGAGCCCTCGATTGCCAACAGCAGTGGACTTCAGGAGCCCCTTTTCCCCCCATGCTGGGATTTTGTCTGGCTTGATCTTGTGCAGGTCTCGTGCAGATGGTCACAGCCACTGTGAGTTCCTGTGCGCAATGACTCTGTCACGTCTGTTTCCCTGCAGTCACCCACTGCCTGTGACAGTAAGAATGGTCTAACCTCATCACTACTGTTTTGCTTAGCTAATACTAACTATGAACGAATCCACAGCCTTGCTGGAGAAACAGATGGTTTTCCTGAGTCCGTATCCAACCTGCTCAGGACCACCTGCTTTGAGACTTTTATAAGAGAAAGCAATACACTTCAGTCTTTTATAAGGGTTCTTAGGAGTTTTCTGTTAATGCCAAACCTAATCCAAACTGATATTCATGATATCCTTTTATTTTGAAATTCTTGTAGCCCTGAAGTCCAATGGCCTATTTGAAAATTTAAGCATTTTCAAGCTTCTAAGCATGCTGTTGATTCAGGGAGAAGTGAGTTAACCAACCTCTGACCACACAGTGGCCACGGAAAGCCCTCACAGGCACTAAGAATACAGGGATCACTCAATACATGTTCAAAGACCCAGAGCGTATTTCAGTTCCATGTAACTAATCTTGCCCTGCATACCTTTTGAATCTCCCCTTGCCAATAGCTAACAGCCTGGTCAAGCCCTTAGTATCCATAGGTGCCATAGAAAGAAATATACAGCAAAGGAAAAAAATCACAAAGAAGCAGGAGGGTGAAAGGGACGGCAGCCATAGGTCCTTCTACAAAGAGGAAACTTCTGGAGCTATTTCCAGAATAGCCCCAAAGCTTTCTCTCTCTCTCTCTCTCTCTCTCTCTCTCAAAATAACTGCTTGCCTGATTTTTGGCAAATCCTCATTCTTGCTCCAAAAATAAATAACAGCACACACCTATGCTTACCACAGGAACTGATCTAATTGATCAGTTGATTCTCTCTGTACCCCTGGTGTGTGTGTGTGTGTGTGTGTGTGTGTGTGTGTGTGTGTGTTGTGACTGACTGTCCCCCTGGTCCAGCAACCACCAGGATTTCCGTTGTGCCCCCTTGTAAAAGGATTTGCCAGTTGGACTTGTTGACTATTTACATTCCTGAGCCTCCAGCCTTTTATACAAAACTCTGCTTTAATTGCACATGGCCTCTGGGAGGGNCCAAAAATAAATAACAGCACACACCTATGCTTACCACAGGAACTGATCTAATTGATCAGTTGATTCTCTCTGTACCCCTGGTGTGTGTGTGTGTGTGTGTGTGTGTGTGTGTGTGTGTGTGTGTGTTGTGACTGACTGTCCCCCTGGTCCAGCAACCACCAGGATTTCCGTTGTGCCCCCTTGTAAAAGGATTTGCCAGCTGGACTTGTTGACTATTTACATTCCTGAGCCTCCAGCCTTTTATACAAAACTCTGCTTTAATTGCACATGGCCTCTGGGAGGGGCTGATACTATCTAGGCCAGAAAGACTATGTATGGGACAAGGCCTCTATCTATCTGGCTGTAGGGAAGCCCTCATCCCTGCTGGGTAAAGGCTTTTCAAGTATGGGCTGTTGGGGGCGGGAGGAACATCTATATCCCAGTCAGTAACCCCAAACCTACTCTCTGTAAGGATTCCCAATAAACCATTGATTCCTCAGAATAAACGTTGGTGGAACCATGCCCCAATTTGTCACTGGGACTTTAAGAGAAAGAGGGTTGAGGCTACTCACTGACATCCTCCCTCAAGAGAGTTTTAACAATTGGTTAGACTCAGCACATCACATATCTGGGTTAGGACCCTATCATTAAGCTATACTTCTAGCCCTTTTAAACCTCATCTAGTTATCACACCAACCCTAGAAGGCAAGCATTATTATAATGCCCATTTTACAGATGGGAAAGTTGGGGCATTGACAAAGTTAATGGACAGTTGAAAAATTAGCACTGGAATCCAAGCAGTTTGGTGGTGACACTCAAGGCTCAAAGCCGGCACAAACTAAGAACACACTGCCTCAGACTACTAAACTACACTTCAGCTGGGAGGGGTGTTTGCTGCCATGCTTAACAGACCTGAGGAGAGGACCAATTCTTGTCAGTTGTCCTCTGACCACTGTGTAAGTGTCAACACACACACACAGATGATTGATTGACTAAAATATTTTTTTTAAGATTTATTTTATTTATTATATGTAAGTATACTGTAGCTGTCTTCAGACACTCCAGAAGAGGGCGCCAGATCTCGTTACAGATGGTTGTGAGCCACCATGTGGATGCTGGGATTTGAACTTATCACCTTCGGAAGAGCAGTCTGGTGCTCTTACCCGCTGAGCCATCTCACCAGCCCCGACTAAAATAATTTTTAAAATTAACTAAGATAAAGTGCTTGCATTGTGATTGTGAAGACCGCAGTTTGGATTGATCCTCAGAACCCACACAAAAGCCTGCCAGTGTGACTGCCTATAATTGCAGGGTCGCATAGGCTGAGACAGCAGCAGAACTTGTTCATGCTGACTATCAAGACTAGCTGACTCTGTGAGCGCTGGCCTTGTCAAGAGATTCTGCCTCAGAGCTGGAGAGATGGCTCAGTCATTAAGAGCACTGACTGCTCTTCCACAGGACCAGGGTTCAATTCCCAGCATCTAAATGACAGCTCATGATCAGCTCACTTTCTTCTGACCTCCTTGGACACTGCATGCATACATTGCACATATATGCATTCAGTCAAACACCTATATGCATAAAATAGAAATAAAAAGTTTAAAAAGAGATCCTGCCTCAGTATATAAGATGGAGAACAATTGTGAAACACATCTAACACTCACACAGACACACAAAATACACATAAATAAAAATCCAGCTACAAGTTTGTCCTATACACACACACACACACACACACACACACACACACACAATGCTTTCTTTTTGTTTTTGTTTTTGTTTTGTTTTTTGAGACAGGGTTTCTCTGTGTAGCCCTGGCTGTCCTGGAACTCACTCTGTAGAACAGGCTGGCCTCGAACTCAGAAATCCACCTGCCTCTGCCTCCCGAGTGCTGGGATTAAAGGCGTGCACCACCACTCTCGGCTATACAATGCTTTCTTTATTCATCCATCTATTAATGGGCACCTAGGTTTATGCATATCCTGGTTATTGTGAATAGTGCTATAATAAACATATGGGTATGTGGGTATCTCTTTTGTATACCAACTTCATTTTCTTCATGTAAATGCCCCAAAAGTGGTAGAGCGGAGTCATGGGGTAGCTCTACTTTTGCCTTTTTGGAAACACCTCCATATTGTTTTCTATAGTGGATATACTAATATACATTTCTACTAAGTGAATAAAGGGTTTCTCTTTCTCCACATCCTTGCCAAATATTTGAAATTTCTTTCTTTCTTTCTTTCTTTTTTTTTTTTTTTTTTTTTTTTTTTTTTTTTTTTTTTTTTTTTTTTTTTTTTTTTTTTTTTTTTTTTTTTTTTTTTTTTTTTTTTTTTTTTTTTTTTTTTTTTTGGTTTTTTGAGACAGGGTTTCTCTGTATACCTCTGGCTGTCCTGGAACTCACTTTGTAGACCAGGCTGGCCTCAAACTCAGAAATCCACCTGCCTCTGCCTCCCGAGTGCTGGGATTAAAGGCGTGTGCCACCACGCCTGGCTCAGTTCAGTGCTCTTAACCACTGAACCATCTCTCCAGCCCCAAGATTTTTCTACTAGAAGTTTTCTACTTCAATATATCAGTCTATGATTAATGTCCTAATTTCTATTTGTGATATGAAGCATGGGTTGAAATTCATTTCTTTCTCCAAATGGCTTTTTATGTTCCAGCCTTATTCATTGAAATTATTCATCAGAAACTCTATGTTGAGGCTGCAAAGATGACTCAGTGGTTAAAAGCACTTGGTGGTTCTTACAGAGGACAAATTCCCAGCGACCACACGATGGCTCACAACTGTTTGTAACTCCAGTTCTAAGTGATCTAACACCTCTTCAGACCTGGGTGGTACCAGGCACATACTTGGGACATATACATACATGCAGGCAAAATACTCCCACATATAAAATAATAAAAAATCTTTTAAAAACCCTATATGTCCTTTTTCATTGCCTTTAGATTTTTTTTTAAAAAAAATAAGTATAACGGGATTTTCTGTCCTTTCTTTGCTTTTTTTGGGGGGGGAGGGTGTCAAGACAGGGTTTCTCTGTATAGCCCTGGCTGTCCTGGAACTCACTCTGTAGACCAGGCTGGCCTCGAACTCAGAAGTCCCTTACCAAGGCAAAAAGGGATGTTACCAGCGGACGCTGGACAGCTCACCTCCCACAGATGAGAACGTAGGCACCCACATAGGGTATTAGGAACTGTTCATCAGCCAGAAACTGAGCTCCATGCAAGTGCACTCAGCTTGGAAACTCGTCTAAACTAGGCTATTTTGTGTTCAAACTTTAGAAGTTTAAAAATAAAATACTTTTTGCATCCTAAGTTGCCAATAAAAAGATCAAGTTATTTTGACATTTTTCTCCCTAGTAGGGACTTAAAACCGAAGAGCAGTGTCAGGGACAACTCTTCCTGGGACCTGCTGCCTTCTCTAAAAGGGCTTCCACTCAGGAGAGAAGTCCCTCTAAACAGTCCCTCTAACGGCCCAGGTTGCCTAGCAAAGGTCCCCAGAGGGCTCTGGCTTTGCCCTAAACAGGTCTGGTGTTATAGTATAGCTCTAAGCCGGGTTCTGGTTGGCTTGTCCAGGGCTTGCTGATCCAGCTTCTTGAGAGACTGCAGAGCTAAGTGTTTCTCTCCTGGTTTGAATTTTGGCCCATGCCTGCTACAGGGAGAGCAAGCAGGTGTGCAGTGCTGGCCTTAGGATGTGCTTGTCAAGTGGTAGACTGGAGGTCCAATGCACTCGCTCTGGACTTGGCTCACAGCTCTTTGTCGGTGTGTAACTGTCTTTGTAAGGGCAGTTCTGACAGCTGTTGGGATTTCCCCATTTCATGTCAGTACACACATGTCAGCTTTGAGGACAACAGCAATAGGAGACATGCTCTTGACATGCCACTTCAGCTAAAGCTAGCCTCTGCTTCCTGCATGTGGCCCGCTGTGACACCAGGCCATTCCTGGTCACTCACTCCTGGTCTGAGGATCCCAGAGCTGCCTGCTGTCATGGACTGAAGCCAGCATAGCCACCTCCCACCTAGCGCCCCACAGGCACCCGCCTTCCTTGCATGCAGCTGTCTTTGCTAACCCTCGATGTTATTTCACACTGTAAATTCTCACTGCTTTGTCTTGTGTAGGTTGTGTACGTCATTATGTCCCTGGTTTTTATAACTATGGTGCGATCAGTAAGGATTCCTGTAATACTGCTTTAAAAATGCTGCTCAGAGGGCGGCCTCCATTATAGGACACCTGTACACTCTGATGCACTAAGTCAATAAAGGCACAACTGAACCTGAAAAAAAAAATTAAGTATAACGGGATTTTCTGTCCTTTCTTTGCTTTTTTTTGGGGGGGGCGTGTCAAGACAGGGTTTCTCTGTATAGCCCTGGCTGTCCTGGAACTCACTCTGTAGACCAGGCTGGCCTCGAACTCAGAAGTCCGCCTGCCTCTGCCTCCCGAGTGCTGGGATTAAAGGTGTGCACCACCATGCCTGGCTCTGTCTTTGCTTTTATTTTACTTCATGTATACGGGCATTTTGCCTTCATGTTGTCCACCATGGACATACAGTGCCCACAGAAGCCAGAAGGGGCCATCTGATTCTCCTGGTACTGGAGATACAGGAAGTTGTCAGCTGCTCATGGTTTCTGGGAACTGAACCTGGGTCCTCTGGAAGAGAAACCAGTATCCTTAACTACAGAGCTATCTCTCCAACCCCTAATGGTGGAACTTCTGTGATGATTTGAACATTAGAAACGATAGTTTACAAATGACAGTCCTGTCAGCCTGGTCTACAGAGTGAGTACCAGGACAGCCAGGGATATACATAGAAACCCTGTTTAAATAAATAAATAAATACATACATACATACATACATACATACATACATACATATTTTAAAAATCACAGTCCTGATTCATGTTATAGTAATTATAAATAATAATGATTCTTTTTCTTTTAGACAAATCCTCTTTAACCAAATACCTATAGACTCCGTGAAGTATCTATTTAAAACTCTGGTCTAGATTAGCTTTAAGAAATGTAGAGAATGGGGCTGGAGAAATGGCTCAGCAGTTATGAGCACTGACTGCTCTCTTGAAGGTTCTGAGTTCAAATCCCAGCAACCACATGAAGACAGCTACACTGTACTTAGATACAATAGTAAATAAATCTTAAAAAAAAACTTAAAAAAGAAAAGGAAAGAAATGTAGAGCAAACAGGCAGTAGTGGAGGCACAGGCCTTTAATCCTAGCACTGAGGAAGGAGAGTCAGGCAGATCTCTGAGTTTAAGGGCCAGCCTGATCTACAAAGTGAGTTCTAGGACAGCCAGGGCTACTAAAATAAACCCTCTCTCAAAAAACAAAACCAAAACCAAAAAAGTAGAGCAAAAACGTAATGATGTGATGTCAGGGCCTTGACTTATGTCACAGTGCTGCAGCTGACTTGCTAGGTAATCTTGGGCAAGTCACTTAACTTTTGAGTTTTGTTTCTTCTTATACAATTTGATGCTGAACCAAACAAGAACTCAAAATTTCACCTTCGTGGGTTAGTCATGAGGATAGAGTGGACGAGGGGCCCCTATTTAAACCCCTATGTGGGGTTTCTAGTCGTCCTCTCAGTGGCTCTGGGGTTGGGGCCTGATCTGCATTTCAACAAGCACCCACGTGATCCTGGTACGCTCGGGTGTGACAGGAGAAAGATGGAAGTAAATGATCTTTTATGTCGGTCTGGCTGAGGGGCGTGACTTCGATGGGACTGGTGACAAACCTGGCAGGAAGCCTGGAAAGAGGAAGAATCTCTAGACAGTAAGCGAAATGATGGCCTTGGTGTGTAAGTAAACGTGTGTCTACCACACTCCGCCTGATCCACGTGATGCTGGGCATTGAAGCCGGAGCCTTGCGTGTGCTGCCAACTGAGTACCACCACAGCCTGCTGTTTGGTTTGTAGTTTGGGGACGGTTCTTGCCATGTAGGCTAGACTGGCCTGGAACTTCTGTTCTCCTGCTCCAGCTCTCAGAGCATCTAATAACAGGCAGCAGCTTTTTTGTTTTGTTTGGTTTGGTTTTGGTTTTGGTTTTTCGAGACAAGCGTTTCTCTGTTTAGCCCAGGCTGTCCTGGACCACCCTCTGTAGACCAGGCTGGTCTTGAAGTCTGAGATCTGACCTGACTCTGCCTCCTGAGTGCTGGGATTAAAGGCGTGGGCCAGGTGTTAAAGAATCCTTTGTAAAGTCTACTATGTGTAGAGGGGAGACCACGATCATCCTCAGCTACTTAACCTCAAGGCTAGACTGAATAACTTGAAGCCCATGTCTTGACCCTCCTTACTCAAACAAGACAAAGCACAGAAACCATGCTAAGTCACGATTCCCCCTTTGAAGGCCTCCGGTGGGCAACATATACCTTTGTGAGGCCGGTGGAACTTGCTACCTCCACTTCTCATTTCAGTACATCATAGATACAAAAGACCTTCCAGCCCCCCAGCTCCACAGTTTCTTCCTAGCTTTGCTATTGGTGGGATGAGACAAAGTAGAATCTGGCAAGAAGATTGGCGCTGAAGGAAACAAGGTTTCTCAGTCCCCCCAGCTCCACAGTTTCTTCCTAGCTTTGCTATTGGTGGGATGAGACAAAGTAGAATCTGCCAAGAAGATTGGCACTGAAGGAAACAAGGCTTCTCAGTTACTTCCATCACAGCCAACACCCTAAACGCCAACCAAGAGCGGTGTGGCCACACCGCCCTCTTGTGACTGAGAGAGGTACTACACGTGAAGACAAGCACTAACAGCCTGGATGAAAACAGGCTCTTTGGAGTCTCTCCTTGATCCAAGGTGGATGAGAAAGGATTTCACCACAGATATTTATTGGCTCCTTCTCCTCCTCCTCTTCCTCCTCCTCTTCCTCCTCCTCCCCCTTCTTCTTCTTGGTTTTTCGAGACAGGGTTTCTCTGTATAGTCCTGGCTGTCCTGGAACTCACTTTGTAGACCAGGTTGGCCTCGAACTCAGAATCCACCTGCCTCTGCCTCTCAAGTGCTGGGATCAAAGGCGTGCGCCACCACCGCCCGGCTTTCATTCTTCTTTTTAATTACTAATTATTTTATTAATTATTAATCGAGCATTAACTAATTAGTTTATTTTGACCCTCTGTCTCATGTAGCAGAGATAACCTTAAACTGATTCTCCCACTTCCACTCCTTGAGGGCTGGGATTAGGCGTGTGCCGGATTAAGCATGTGCCGCCATACTTGGTTTACCACCCTTTCGAGTTCCCCAAAGCCAGTCTTTCTACGTATCTCTGACGTCTGCTTTGCAACATGAAACAACTCCCATCTTATGTGATCCCCTTCTTCCACCCCTATCTCTCTTCTCCTTTCAGAAAAAAAAGGAACTGACAAATACTAGAAAGGTATTTATAACCTATATAAATGTATATATAGGTTATAAATATAATATATTTATATATATATAACCTATATAAATTTATATATATATGAGGGTAGAGTGGACGAGGGGCCCCTATTTAAACCTATTATAACCTATATAAATTTATATAGGTATATATATATATATATATATATATATATATATATATATATTATAAATATATATTATAAATACCTTTCTAGTATTTTACATGAGGGTATATCTGACCATGCCTGCCATAGGTACCTTCATTTGTCAGCATGGTACACATGGTCAGAGAGAACCCAAGTTGAGAAATTATCTACATGGGACTGGCCTATGGTCACATCTATGGAGTATTTATTTGATTACAAATTACTCTAGGAGGGCCCAGCCTGTGGTGGATAGTACCATTCCTGGGCAATTGTGCCTGGGCTGTAGAAGAAAGGTGTCAGAGGGACTAGAGAGATTGTCCAGTGATTAAGAATACTTGCTGCTCTTACAGAGGACCTGATTTCTGCTCCCAGCACCCACACAGTGGCTCACATCCATCTGTAACTTCAGTTCCAGGAGATCCAATGGCCTTGTCTGACCTCCAGGAGCACAGAAGCTGTGTTCTCAGAGGTAGCCACAGTTCTATCTCTTTCTGGCAGCCTAACTTGGTAGTGTAAGAGTCACGCAGGTGGTGCTGGTTTTGAAGGCATGAATGGGGTCATGAAGAGAAGCTAAGGCTCCATCCACACTGTGAGAGGTCAGAGAAGCCATTGGTGAAGGTACAGCCTCAGTGGGAGTTGAAGGCCCAGGACTGAAGGGTCATGCAAAGGATTTGAGGCTTGGCACCGTGAAGAGAGCCTATGAGAGACTATGGGTGAGAGTGCAGCCCAGTTGTATCCAGAAACCCAGCATTTTGGAGCTGCCAGTGCTATCACGGGATGACCGTCAGAAACGGTAGCAGCTGTGGAGTGGAGCCAGCTGGAGCCTAGAAGACAAGCTGCGTGTGTTGCACAGGGCAGGGCTGGAGAAGTGACCCAAGCCCCTTAAAGGAGTCCAGAAGATGAGTAGATCCCAGGCATTGGACAATTGGAATTTGGTTTTGCTTTGATTTGATTGTGACTGATTTTCTTGAAGTAAGAAAGTATTTTTGTGGAGCCCGTAATTGAGAGAGACTTTGAAATTTAAAAGATTTGGGGTTTTGCCGGACGTGGTGGCACACGCCTTTAATCCCAGCACTCGGGAGGCAGAGGCAGGTGGATTTCTGAGTTTAAGGCCGGCCTGGTCTACAAAGTGAGTTCCAGGACAGCCAGGGATACACAGAGAAACCCTGTCTTGAAAAAAAAAAAAAGATTTGGGGTTTTAAAAGAGATTGGATATTTTAAATGAACTGGAATTCTAATGTGTTTCGAATTTATAAAGTGGGACTTTTAAAGTTACTTATAGTGCTTATGTGAGATCTTGGGGATGAATTAGAAAGGGAGGGTTATGGCTTAATAGAGGTATGTTTGTCAAGTTGACAACCAGTCAGTTTTGTGTGTCACCTTGATACAAGCTAGAGTCATCAGAGAAGAAGGGGCCTCAGTTGAGAAAATGCCTCCCTGAGATCCGGCTGTAAGGCATTTTCTCAATTAGTGATCAATGAGGGAGGGCCTAGCTCACAGTGGGTGGTGCCATCCCTGGGCTGGTGGTCCAGGGTTCTATAAGAAAGCAGGCAGAGGGAGCGCAACGCCTTCTTGTGGAGATGAAACCCCGCTGTGGATGAGATGTTCCAGGAGGGCGCGGGGCCCTATGTGGACCTGGATGAGGCTGGAGGTAGCACCGGGCTCTTGATGGACTTGGCAGCCAATGAGAAGGCAGTTCATGCAGACTTTTTAAACGATTTTGAAGACCTCTTTGATGATGATGATGTCCAGTGAGGCCGCCCGGTCCTATGTGCTCCATGTCTGTGATGTGTCTGGAGTCTCTCAGGACACAACCAGCTGATTGTAGACACTGTGTTGATATCACTAGAAATCAGGATCTAGTCAACCAATAGAGGAACTGTCTGAACCAACTGGGTACTGATGTCTCTGGAAATGCCAGCTCGTGTCCTTTTTTAAATTAATAAAGAGCACTGTAACATGAAAAAAAAAAAAAAGAAAGAAAGAAAGAAAGCAAGCAGGGCAGAGGGAGAAGGAGTTGTACCTGACTCTGTTGTCCAGCCTCCAGATCCCTCTCTCCTGACTGGGCTGCCTTGCCTAGACACAATAGGAGAAGATGTGCCTTGTCCTCCTTTATAAGAGTTTGCCTTGACCATGGTGTCTCTTCACAGCAATGGAAACCTAACTAAGACACACATTCACACATACACATACATACACACACACAGCCCAAGTATATAACACTTTATAACCTTAACAGTGGCCAAGTCCTATGATACATCATTTACATTATAAACCTTGTTTATAATACAAGGTTTAATAACATTTGTGTTCTCAAGTTTTATCTCACCCTATAGCTCAAACTGGCCTAGAACTTACCATGTACCTCAGTAGCTCAAGTTGACATCAAACTCAAGGCTGTTCTCCTGTCTCAGGCCCTGAAGTGCTGGGATTCCAGATGTAAGTCATCACATCTGTCTTAAATGTATGAGAGACTAGGCTAGACATATCACTAACATGCAGCCAAAGAAAGGGGCCACTGATAAAGATGCTATTAAACTTCTGCTTCTTCCTCCCTCTCTTGGCCTGGAGTGGTCCTCATGTATCCTTTGCTAACACTGGCTTTTTCAATGCCTGCTTCTTGGCCTGTAATAAAGTTTGCCTATTGCTTTCTGCTGCACCTAAGGTTTTTCCTGACTTTTAATTCTCTAACTGGCAGAGAAAAACCCAATCAAGAGTCCTAGATGGTGTCACTTATATTTGTAAGCCTAGCCCAGTTCAAGAATTCTTCACACTAACAGAAAATGAACTAAGATGGTGCCATCCACTAACTTTATCTGCTTTCAAATTTCATGTCGAAGGAATAGAACAATGTATACTCATGTGTGTGACTTTTGCTGAATGTTGTAAAGTTCATCCTTTTTTGTTTCCCTCCCTCCCTTCCTTCCTTCCTTCCTTCCTTCCTTCCTTCCTTCCTTCCTTCCTTCCTTCCTTCCTCCCTTCCTTCCTTTTTTTAAAGACAGGATCTCTCTGTGTAGCCCTGGCTGTCCTGGAGCTCTCTATGTGTCTAGGCGAGCTTTGAACTCACAGAGCTCCCCCTCCCCCTGCTCCGGCTTCTTGAGTGCCGGGACTAAAGGTGTGCACCACTGCACCCTGCTTACATCCGAGTTCTTGTATGGCACTCTTTGCCATTATGTTAGTATATCATTGTAGAAACGTTAATTGATTCTGGACACGGAATATTTCAAATTTGAGAACTATCATAAAAGGACTTCTTTCAATGCATTTGGGGAATACAGGTGCATATTTGATTGACTTATGGTTCTGATTGTGAACTCTAGGCCACTCTACCACTGAGCCACTCCTCCAGTACCTACAGGCACATTTTGTTGGCTTTGTAAGTAAAGAATGGAACCATGCTGCCAGCTTTCCAAGCTGCATACTGGTTTATACTAGTTCACATTCCCACCCACCGTGGATGAAGGCTTCCATTGTTCCAAATCCTGGACAACAGACCTGTGTCAGTTGTCATTTTAGCCACCAGGTAGGCGGGCATCGGTGCTGCCCTGAAGTTTTAATTGTTGTCTCCCTGATGACTAAGCTACCTTTGCAGAGCTTATCAGCCATTTGCCTTGAATATCTTCTCTTGTCAAGTGCTTGTTCAAGGCTTTTAGACAAGCTGCTTAAAGCCTAGGTTTACTCTGAGTGAACGTTAAGAGCACTGCCGAGTTTAATCACAGGTGAGCAAAGCTACATTAAGAGATGGTCCTGAGCTTGTAGGACTTTCCATGGTCTTGTGCTGGTAACAATACAAGGTCTGAGAAGCCGAGGGTGGGGTGAGTAATAACAAAGTGGGGTTCAGATTAGGACCACAGGTTGGGGGTGTGGTTTGCCAGCAGGTACGAGGCCCAAGGTTTCAGTCCCCTGTATGAAAATCATGACAGGAGCTAACAGGGTATGGTTGATGAACACATCATTGCCAAAGTGAGTTTTCAAAAATCAGCAATATGGAATATATACAAATACAAACTTAACATGAATTGTTCAACTCATCAATGGATAAAGAAACCAAAATATATTATTACAACCGATTCGGATGAGACTTTGATTAACAAAGACCTATATTCCTCACTGGAAATCAATCTCCCTCTCCCTCCCCCTCCCCCTCCCCCTCCCTATAATGCTGGGCATTTAACCCAAGGCCTTGAGCAGAGATGAAGTGTTTTTAACACAGGGTCTCATGGAACCCAAACTGATTTCCAACACCTTATGTAGCCAAGACCAGCCCTGACCTGATTCTTGCATCTCCAAAGCATCAGGATTAGAGGTGTGTACAATTCCTGGCTTGGATGCAGTGCCAAGCATTTACAAAAATCATCAGCATTGCTAGAAACAATACTGATTTTGTGTTTTCACATTGTAACTATTTTTGTTTGTTTTGAGATACAAGTTTCATTTTGTAGCTCAGGTTGCCCTGGAAATCACTATGTAACCTAGGCTAGGCTTCTGAGCGGTAAGATTACAGGAGTAAGCCAACCATGCCTGGCTTTGCAGTGTCATACATTAGGTAACACACCATCTTAGTTTGGGTGACTATTGCTGTGATGAGACACTGTGACCAAAGCAACTTAAGGAGGAAAGGGTTTATTTGGCTTACACTTCCATACTGTTCATCACTGAAGGACATCAGGACAGGAACTCACAGGGCAGAAACCTGAAGGCAGGAGCTGAGGCAGGGGCCATGAAGTGGTTCGACTTATTAGCTTGCTCCCCATGGCTTGCTCAGCCTGCTTCCTTATGGAATCAAGGACCACCAGTCCAGGGATGGCACCACCTACAAAGAGTTAGGTCCTCTCCTGGCAATCACTAATGAAGAAAATGCCCTGCGACTGAATTTTGTGGCAGCATTTTCTCAGCTGACGTTTCCTGCTTTCAGATGACTCCAGCTTGTGTGAAGTTAACATAAGTTAGCCAGCACACAACCTATATGTCCCCGACTGCCGCTGGAGCCAGTTACCACAGAGTAGCTTAAAGCAACACAAATCTAGCCAGATCTGATGGTTAGCACCTGTAATCCCAATCCTTGGAGGCTGAAGAAGGGAAATTGCAAGTTTTAGGCCAGTCTAGGCTGCATGCAGAGGAGATGTTGTCTCAAAACCAGGACAGTTGGGAGCTCTTTGTGTAAGAACCTGTTTGTGGGTCAGTGAGGTGGCTCAGCAGGTAGAGGCAGCCGAATGTAGTCCTGACAACTGGAGTAGAAGCCTTGAACTTGGAAAGGACTAAGAACTGTCCCCTGACCTCCACCCCAGTGTCATGACATGTCTCTCTGTCTCTGTCTCTCTCTTACACACACACACACACACACACACACACACACACACACAAATTAAACATTTAAGTATTTATGTATATGTACCTGCATGAGTTTATTTACATCATGTGTACAGATGCCAGAGAGAGCCAGAAGGAACTGGAATTACAGGTGGTAGTTAGCCACTTTATGTGGATGCTGAAACCATCCTGGGTGAACTCAGGACCTCTGGAAGAGCAGTCAGTGCTCTTAACCACTGAGCATATATTTACTCCAGCCAAGTAAATATATTTTTAAAAGAACTTATTTGTATGAGAGAGAGAGAGAGAGAGAGAGAGAGAGAACAGGAAACAGGCACTGGAGGGGGTAGCCCACACCTTTAATCCCAGCACTTTGGAGTCATAGGCAGGGAGATCTCTATGAGTCTAGGCCAGCCTGGTCTATAGGACAGATAGGAATACACAGAGAAACCATTTCTCAATCAATCAGTCAATCGACCAACCAATCAAAATAAAAGAAGAGAGAGAGTTTACTTGTATACATTTTGAAAACAAAAACCAAATTTATCATTTTACAATCCTTTAAGATCTTAGAGTGTTAATGAACTTTCATCAGGAGTGAGCAGTCATAATGGGTACACTTGACTAAAATCTCGTGTGGCCAAGCTATGTTCCTCCTGAAGGTGCTGAGAGAGAACCCACTTGCCTGCTGTTTTTCCACCATCTTGAGGTTATTTTTATTTTTGCCTCACGTCTGCATCCCCCTCATCACTAACACCAGTAATGGCAGACTTCGTCTCTTTAGCTCCTCATCACCCACTCCTCTAACCCTCCTGACTCTATCTTCGCTCTTAAAGACTTCATGATTATCCCAATCACTTGGATAATCGAGAACAGTCTAGTCTCCTCATCTCAAGACCCATCGACAGTTCAGAATGCTGTAGACTCTGAAGCTCTCTGGAGAACCTATGACACAGTTCTCGATAATTCACTAGGGGACATATAATAATCTCCTTTGCTCTATTCCTAATTTTGCACAGTTTCCTGACAAGGAAAAGGATCATAAAACACCTGGTTTCAGGGAGCTGGAGAGATGGTTCAGCCCCTAAGAATGCAGAGGGCCCAAGTTCAAATCCTAGCACCCAGCCTCCTCCTCAGGCACCCACTCTCCCTCTCCCCCTCCCCCAACTCCAATTTTAAAATTAAAAGAAGGCTGGTTATGCAGAACATAAGATCAAGTGAGCCTGGGCCACCATCCCTGTGAGCGACCTGCCTTACAAGGAAGCAGCTGCCCTGTAATAGGGTCTGGTCACTTTGTTCCTACCCAGGCAACTCAGATTGTTTCCTTTGGCTTCTGTAAGTATTTGAGTTTTTCTTCCTGGTTACTGATTGATCAAGTCCTCTTTCTGCCCTTCTGGAAATGTAGAACATTTGCTCCATAAACTGCAACCCAGGAGAGAAAAAGAGAAAGGAGGTACACCAGGAGGACAGAACAAGCAACCCTTAACCACTTGACATTGTCCCCAGGTAGGGCAAGAGGTAAGACAGTAGAGGAGAAATATCTCCCCCTGACACCACCCTCCTCTTCAGTGTCCTCTCCTCTGTACTCAAGCCAGAGCCTGCAGCACTCGCTAGGCAAGCCCTTTACCTGAGCTGCATTTCCAGCCTCTGTTTTGCTCTTCATTTTGAGACGGGCTCTCACTAAATTGTGTAAGCCTTAAGTATTCTTTGTAGCCTAAGCTGGCCTTAGACATTTAATTCTCCTGCCTTAGCCTCCAAAATAGCCAAGATTGCAGGCCTATCTATACCATCAGCTCCAACACACACACACACACACACACACACACACACACACACACACACTCGCACAATGCACGCACACACACACACCACACTTGACTTTCATAGAATAAGGGAAGGCTTCAGGTTCCTCCACAGCATTCACCTCATACTATCCAGTAAGTAGCTACATGAGAACAGAAGTCACTGGCCATTCCTCTTATGCTCCAGTAACTCTCAGAGGCTGAAAACATTCTAGGCTTAGATGATAAGAGGCCTAGTAAGGAGGAGGCCAGAATCTCCTAGGACTGGACCTAGGTTAACAGATGGAGGCAGTAATCCTCAGAGACGATAATTACTTCAGGCCAATAAAAGATACTTTTACACGTATGTGTGTACATGGGCATGTGTGTTCACATGCGCATAGGCATACATGTGTGTGAGGAGCACACACTTGTGTGTATACATGGATACCCAAAGCTGACAAGGTTGCCAAGTGCCCCTCACTTTATTTTTGGAGACAAGGGATCTCACCAAACCTGGAGCTCCCTGATTTGGGCCAGCTTACCAAAGCAACTGCCCCGTGGGGACCCAAATATCATTCTTGACAACCAGGAATATATCCACACCTGCCCAGGTTTAATGTAACTTCTAGGGATAACTATCACTATTAGATTAGCCTATAGGGAAGTATGTGTGTGGATTGGGGGGGGGGGTCACTTTTCTTGATTAATGGCTGATGTTGAGAGGTTCCATCAGGCAGTGCCTCCCCTGGGCAGGTGTGTACAAGAAACTAAGTTGAACAAGCTAGTAAGCAGTACTCCTCCATGAAATCTGCTTTAGTTCCTGCCTTCAGGTTCCTGTGCCCAGGTTCCTGCCTTGAGTCCAAGTGTCTTAGTTAGGGTTTTACTGCTGTGAACAGACACCATGACCAAGGCAACTCTTATACAGACATTTATTTGGGGCTGGCTTACAGGTTCAGTCCATTATCATCAAGGGAAGAGTATGGCAGCATCCAGGCAGGCATGGTACAGGCAGAACTGAGAGTTCTACATCACCTGAAGTATGCTAGCAGCATACTGGCTTCCAAGCAGCTAGGACAAAGGTCTTAAAGCCTACACCCAGTGACACACCTACTCCAACAAGGCCATACCTCCTAATATTACCACTCAGTGGGCTGAGCATATCAAACCATCACAAAATAAACCCTTTCCTCACAAAGCTGATTTTAAATATATGTATTATATATAATTTATATTAATATAATTATGCATTTGTGTTTGTGTGTGTGTGTGTGTCTTCTGAGTATACGCCATGTGAGGAGGGACTGATGGTAGAGGAAGACAAGAACGTGGGACTCCCCAACCCCAGCTGGAGTTACAGGCACTTGTGGGTCACCTGAAGTGGATGCTGGGAATTGAAGCATCTGGAAGATGACAGTACTCACTGACTTGTCTTTCTGTTTCCAGTTGCTTTTGGTCTTGGTGTTTTATCACAGCAATAGATTTCCACCAATACCTATCTCATGTCTCTGAGAAAATCCTCCTAAACAAATAACAGCTACTAAAACATGCAGAGCCGGAGCCAGGCTGTGGCCCTGCACACCTTTAATCACATCACTCGAGAGGCAGAGGCAGAGATCTCTGTGAGTCTGAGGCCAGCCTGATCTACATAGAGAGTCTCAAGACAGCCAAGACAAGGAGAAAACCTGTCTTGAAAAACAAACCAAGGGCTTGCGAGATGGCTCAGTGGTTAAGAGCGCCGACTGCTCTTCCGAAGGTCCCGAGTTCAAATCCCAGCAACCACATGGTTGCTCACAACCATCCCTAATGAAATCTGATGCCCTCTTCTGGAGTGTCTGAACACAGCTACAGTGTACTTACATATAATAAATAAATAAATCTTTAAAAAAAAAAAAAGAAAAAAAAAGAAAAACAAACCAAACGCCACACTGAGGTGCTATGTGATGGAGACCAGAAGGTCACTTTGTCAAAACCTTGGCAACTCATTTGTTAACTGAGAAACCCCTGATTGAACCCCTGCTGGGTCCAATGTGTGGCATGAGGTTAGAGAGGTGGGGGGGGGGGTAGAATGTCCCTAGTTCTGCCTTCCCAGAGCTTGTAGCCAGCTGATAGAGAGGCCAGGGTGAAGTAGCGTGTCTGAAAGTAACAGGAGGAAAGAATTCTAGAAAAGGACATCAGAAGAGAAGGTGAAATATGTAGAGTCAGAGGCTGAGTTCCTGGAACTGTAAATAGGAAGAAGTGGTGGGAGCGGAGGGGGTGGGGAAGTGAGCCTGTTAAAAGAAGACCAGATAATAACTGTATTAATTCCTGTGTGTCCAAATATGGCGCCACTCACTGCTCGTGCCGATATAAAGCATGGTAAGAAATGACTGTATCTTGTGAAAGACAGCAAGTACACTGAATAGAGCCAGATAAGTGCAGAAGAGAGGGGTTTCAGTGCTGAGCGGAGACACCCCAAACTCCCAGCTGAAGCAGGAGAGCTGGGAAGGCTTCAGTGAGCATGTTTTCAAAAGAGACATAATTAGCAGCGTATCTCTGGATATGTTTAAAGCAGAAAATAAGAGGAACTAGAGAATTACAGTCTCTCTTTTTTATACTCTTCTATGTTTAAGAGTCTATGCTTATATAAGACTCTGTCGAGCCTTAGCTTACCCGGGACCCCCTGAGTGAACCACGCAGAGCTGGAATCGATGCAAAAAGCAAGAGGAATTTATTGTTCCAATGCACTGGGGTCATCCCAGACCTGAAGGAGAGGCAGCGAGCTCTGGCGAGTTTGCTTGTTTGTTTGTTTGTTTGTTTGTTTGTTTGTTTCGAGACAGGGTTTCTCTGTGTAGCCTTGGCTGTCCTGGAACTCACTTTGTAGACCAGGCTGGCCTCGAACTCAGAAATCCGCCTGCCTCTGCCTCCCGAGTGCTGGGATTAAAGGCGTGCGCCACCACTCGCCGGGCTCTGGCGAGTTTTTATATGGTTTCCAGGGACAGAATAGAGCACCAGCAACTAGGCACAATATGATTGGTGGAACAGTGCTTTAAACTGATTGGTCTTTAGGGAATGAGGTAGTAGGGGCTTACTCAGCCTCTCCCTTCTGGCCACTGTGCTCTCTGACCTGTCTCTTCCAGGAAGGGGTGTGTGTGGGTGGGTGGGTGTGGTGTCCGATGGAATTTTCTAATGGCTGAGCTGACCTCTTAAATAACATGACACAGTGGTGCAAGCCTTTAGTCCCAGCACTTGGGAAGCAGAGGCAGGCAGATCTTTGTGAGTTCAAGGCCAGCCTGGTCTACATAGTGAGTTTAGGACAGCCAAAGGTACATAGACCCTGTCTCAAAAAATAAAAAAAATAAAAAAGAGTCTGTGCTGATAGATACCAGACTAGAGGGACAAAGTTGATTGCACCCTGTCCAAGTGAGTCGCCAGCAGCTCAGTCCCATTACACGGAGGCAACTGGGGGCAGGTTAAAAGCGCGTACCAACCCCCCGCCCCTACTTTTCCTCATTCATCTGCTCCCCGCATTCTATCCATTGGACTGGTTTCTCTCTGCCCTGAAGCGGCATCTTTTAGGCCAGGATCTATGGAGTTTCTCCCAGTTTTTGGCCTTGGGCTAACTGCCTAGTTAGAGCTTTTAAACTGCTGCTGCTCCCGTGAAGACCTTTGAGGCACATTAACTTCGTCGCGAGTTACACAGTAACTCACTGCGGTTCCCAGCCAGGCGGAAAGGAAAGGTCTTAGACACTCTGCCTTCGCTTCGCTTCACTAACAGCGCTGGAAGAAAGCCTCTTTCTAGAGGTGAATTCCGATAGGAACAGCCAACCTGAGACAATAATCTGAGNATATTTGCAGCTGTCTTCCAATACACACCAGAATAGTGCATCGGATCCCCCTGACAGATGATTGTGAGCTACCATGTGGTGGCTGGGAATTGAACTCAGGACCTTCAGAAGAGCAGTCAGTGCTCTTAACCGCTGAGCCATCTCTCCAGCCCTCAAGTTTTCTCTTAATGTACTTTCCCTGCCTCTAAATGCTTTACTTTGGGGACAAGGAAAATCAGAAAAATTTCTGTTTTCCAGCCCCACCCCACAAGGAAACTCTGAACTGTCTTGTGCCCCTCCTGTAACCAGAATGAATCCCTCTGCTGGATGGGGCTGTGGGGAATTATTTTAAAAAGGACCCTGGTAAGCATCCTTATGGCCAGCAAGGCAAGAACGAGCCTCCCTGCCATGGAACTTCATTTTCTGGCTGCAAAAGTGACCTGTGTGAAAATTCCCAGGAAGGCAAAGCTCACACACTGATTTCATAGCAGACTTAGCTGAGGAGGTGGCCCCCGGAAATAACAGCACCGTGCACGTGCCTAGCAGGTAGCTCTCAACCCTAGCTTGGCGTGAGAACTGTTATCCTAAACATTTTTGTCTATGATGGTGGGTTCAAGTGCATGCTAGGCAAGTGCTGCATACACTAAGCCTTTGTACGTTAGAATTATTAAAAGACTGATTTTGTTTCCTTTTATATTTTGAGTCAGGGTCTCCTGTAGCTCAGTCTGCCCTCCAACTCCCGACGTAGCCCAGGGCGGGTGCCCTTGAACTTCTGATCTTCTTTCTTTTATGGCCTAAGTGCTAATGTGAACGACCACGGTCTGCTGGACTAACAACTAAAATATAGATGTGGGTAGTGCCTGAGCTACATTCCTCACTCATGTCTGTTAGACGATTCATGAACACCATGACCATTGGTCCAATTCACACGCACTCTGCTTGCTAAATCTCTGGCCCTAGGGTCCATTGAATGGGAGGAAATTGTTCTCCTCTGGCTTGAACCTGGAATGTCCCCTGAAGGGTCATGTGTTAAGGCCTGCTGCTGCCATTTGGGTGCCGTGATTGACTGAAGCTCTGAGTCAATCAGTGGATTAATCCCTTCACGTAATACAGTGGTATTATTGGGAGCCATGGCTCTGATAGTAGAAGCAGGTACATGAAGCCATATCCTGGAAGGATATACATTGTCTCACCCCTACTCCTCTTCCTAGCCACCGAGAAATGAGTCGTCAGATAGACCATTCCTTTTTGCTGTGATAGACTGCTTTACCACAGGCTAGAAACACTGGAACCAGTTGAACATGGACTTGAAACCTCTGAAACCGTGGCCCAAGATAAACTCTCTCCCTTTAAACTGCTTTTCTCAAGTATGTGTCAGAGCCACAAAAGTCAGATACAGGTGCCTTTGTTTGTTTGTTTGTTTGTTTGTTTTTCAAGACAGGGTTTCTTTTTGTAGCTCTGGCTGTCCTGGATTTGCTTTGAAGAACAGGCTGGCCTTGAACTCACAGAGATCTGTCTGCCTCTGCTTTCCAATTGCTGGGATTAAAGGTATGCACTATCATGGCTGGCAATACAGGTGACTTAAAGCTCACACCAAACCACTGTTTGTCCTATGTCTGTCTTCTGGTAGTATGGGGACACCTTGGTGTTCCCTAGCCTGTAGACCCCTCACTAACTTTAGTGTCTACCTTCATTGTCACATGGCATTCTTCCCACAAATCTGAGTCTCTAGGTGTCCTTTCTTTTGTGCGGACACCAGACATTGACTTAGAACAGATCCTAATCATAGGCTCTTACTTTAACTAATCCATTCTCAAAGACCCTAGTTCCAGTAGTGCCATGCTCTGGGGTTCCACTTGAACATTAGTTTTTGTTGGTTTTTTTTTTTTTCTAATTTTTTATTAGATATTTTCTTAATTTACATTTCAAATGCTATTCCGAAAGTCCCCCCCCACCCCCTCCCTGCTCCCCTGTCCACCCACTCCCACTTCTTGGCCCTGGCGTTCCCCTATATTGGGGCATATAAAGATTGCAGTACCAAGGGGCCTCTCTTCCCAATGATGACCGACTAGGCCATCTTCTGCTACATATGGAGCTAGAGACAGGAGTTCTGGGGGTTCTGGTTAGTTCATATTGTTGATCCTCTTCTAGGGTTGCAGACCCCTTCAGCTCCTGGGGTTCTATCTCTAGCTTCTCCATTGTGGGCCCTGTGTTCCCTCTTATAGATGATTATGAGCATCCAATTTGAACATTAGTTTTAAGTAAGCATGATTCAACTCACTTTAGTCCATCCTTTGGACCCCAAAGTTATTATCTATTCCATGTGCAAAATGTGTTCCAACTAGGCACTTAGAGGCTACATTCGTTTTTTTTTTTTTTTAAGATTTATTTTATTTATTATATGTAAGTACACTGTAGCTGTCTTCAGACACTCCAGAAGAGGGCACCAGATCTCGTTACGGATGGTTGTGAGCCACCATGTGGATGCTGGGATTTGAACTTATCACCTTCAGAAGAGCAGTCGGGTGCTCTTACCCGTTGAGCCATCTCACTAGCTCCGAGGCTACATTAGTTAAAAGCATTGGCTCTTCACTTGCAGCTGTAGGTGTCAAATGGGCAACAGGAGAGACAAGAGTCTACCCTATAGCTCTCTAATTGGCTTCTTAAACTTTGGGTCTGACTCCTGATCAAAAATGCATGCATGGATGCTATCTATCCACTTAAGAAGATACTAGCCTGGATTTACCTAGTCGCTCTTCTTCTTCAAGACCAAAGAAAACAAAATCAGTGACTCCCCTTCAGAATAAAACCAAGTTAGTAACATCGTTGGGATTAAGGGAGAGTCCACATTTTGGATTGAAGTGTGGATGTTAAAGTGTGAGACCAAAATTTTGGGCTTCAAACTCCATCTTAGAAAACCTGACCTAAATTTAAACTCAAGTAAACTAACAAAAAAGCTGAGCCTAGCTCCAGTTTCTAGGCTAACCCCAACAAGCTCACCCTCTGCCTAACAACCACCAGGCAGGAAGAGATCAGAAGTTAAGTTTATGGTTTGTCTCCAGCCGATTACGCTAAAGGCCAGAGCAGCACACCGATTAGATGCTTGCCAGGCTAGGAAGACTCACCTCTGGCTTGCTGCTTTCTATAAAACCTTGTCTCCATGAATGTTCAGGACTTTTTCTCCACCAGAACCATCCTGTGCATAGGTGGTGAGTTAAGCCTGTGTAGGGGCGGGTTCTGTTGCTGCCCTGTTCCTCAATTGGTTCTTGATCTGTCAGTAAAGAAGCCATGGGCCAATTGCTGGGTGCACGGAATAAATGGGTCTTCTGGGTTCCTTGAGGCAAGAGACAGATGCAAGGGAGGAGAGGAGAGTCACCATGCCCTCGAGAAAGAAAAGCCAAGCAGCCTTGTGAGGGAATACCGGAGGTGGGGGCGGGGGCACCACCCTCTCAGAAGAGAAGGAGAGGGGCTGGGGGAGGGACCAGCAAGGGAGGGGGACAGTGTTTGGGATGTAAATTAATTAATTTAAGAAATGAGTCTTATTATTATATTTTATGTGTATGTGTGTTTTGCCTGCACATATGCCTGTGCATCATGACTGTGTCTGGTGCATCATATAGGCCAGAAGAGGGCATTGGATCCTCTGGGACTGGAGTTACATATGGTTGTGAATTGCCATGTGCATGCTAGGAACTGAAACTGGGGTCTTCTGGAAAAGCAGTCAGTGCTCCTAACCACTGAGTCATCTCTCCAGCCCCATAATTTTCTTTTGTACAGGAAATTCTGAGGGGGTTATTTTTGAGTCATCCTGTTCTGATTTAAGGATTCCAGAGGAGTACAATTCTAGGCTACAAACTTTCTGTTCCTAAGGAAGCATGTTTCTCTCTCTCTCTCTCTCTCTCTCTCTCTCTCTCTCCCTCCCTCCCTTCCTCCCTCCCTCCCTCCCTCCCTCCCTTTCCTTTCTGCCCCCCCCCCTTGTCCTTCCCTTTCTCCTTTCTATCTCTTGCTTGAAACAGGGTATGGTGTAGCCCTGGTTGAATGTGATGTGAGGGGTTTCTGATGTTCTTGCTAGCACCTAGTTCATGCTGGGGTTACAGGCATGTACCAGCACACCCAGTTTTCCTGGTTTATTTGTTGTTTTTAAACATCCTTGTTTGAGAAGGAAAACTTGCTTTATGCCTTAAGGCGTTTCTAGCTTTATCAGTTGTTTTGATGTTTCTTGACTCCCAGTCAGCAAGAAAAGCAAACTAAATTGGAGGAAGAGGGGCTTCTATTCCCTCTCCCTCTCGTGCCCCCTTAAACTTTTCCTGTCTTTCTATCAGGCATCAGATGTGTTGACCACTTCCAGCTTTAATAGTATGATCATATTCTAGAACACAGGAATGGTGTCTCAAAAAGGAGGATCTCACCATTGTCCAACAAACTGGGTTTTCCCTTTAACACCCCCGACCCACCCCCCAGATTCTCTCAAATTCCAAGAATACGGAGCATTTGAGGGTGGGGGTGGGATCTTCACTCCCAATGCTTGAAGGACCCTGCAAACCAGACCTGAGATAATGATCAGCCAGATTGGTTAACACATTTCCAGCCTCTCTGCCTTTGTTCCTCGGAGATCCTACGTCTATTGCCAGTACCCCACAGCCAGGCAGGAGGAAGCTGGTCTCCCTCTTCTTTTCAGTCTGGCCTGACTGTATACATTCCTTTTCTGCTTCATCACCCTCTTTCCCGTTCAGTCCTGTGTGGTGAGTAACTGTGTATGGTCTGTGGGCCTCTCTAGAGCCAAACCCTCAGTCAGGATTCCAATAACAGATTCACCCATTCCAAGATCCCTGGAATCATCTGTTGTTTTGTTTCTGGTTATTTTTGAGACAGTATCTCATGTAGTCTAGGTTAAACTAGATTAGGCTAGCCTAGACTACATGAGATTGTCTAGACTTGTGGGATTTACTTTCTTGTCTAGGGCCTTCTAGCTTGGAGATTTCCTCCCGATCACTGTGATGGAGAACGTGATGCAGTGGTATTTCCAGTCTTCAGTTGCCAGGGCAGAATGTGACTTTGTTACCATCTCTACTCAAAGTAGCTTGTTGTTCAGCATTCATAAGAAGTTCTGGTCAGGACTTTGGTAATGAGACTTCTGTCCTATGCATACCTTGGGGTCTGATTTCATCCCCAAAGCCCTTTCGATCCTCCTGGCCTCCATGAAGGCTGAGTGGAAGCCTCCTCATGCCTTCCCTGCTCTCCTCATGCCTTCCCTGCTCTCTTCATGCCTTCCCTGCTCTCCTCAGGGTCCCCTATCCCTGCCCTTCTGACTTTGTAGGGTTATAACCTCCTTTTGATTTTTCTGCATCTGTTGGGTTCAGGGTGGAAGCCAAGAAAACTCACTTCAGATATGAAAGCTTAAAAAAGAAAGCTTTATTTTCTTTTTCTTTTTTCCTTTCTTTTCTCTCCCCACCCCCTCAGCCCCTTTGATTTTTTTAAGACAGGGTTTCTCTGTACAGCCCTGGTTGTCCTGGAACTCACTCTGAAGACCACGCTGGCCTAGAACTCAGAAATCCGCCTGCCTCTGCCTTCCAAGTGCTGGGAATAAAGGTGTGTGCCACCACTGCCTGGGTTTGGTTTTTTATTTGTTTGTTTTTGTTTTGAAAGCTTTATTTTCTGAGCGCTCAGGGAGGTGGCCAGTTTGGGATCTGAACCCTGTCTCTGAAGGGAGATTGTATATTTTTAGAAGATGGAACCCAAAGCAAGAGGGGTGAGAAGGACTGTTGCATTTTGACACAAGGGGTTAAACAAGGAAGTTAACATTGGAGGCTGGGCCATATTTGGGTCACCTCCTGGTTTCAGGGTCCTTGGATCAGCTTTTATAGTCAGGTTCCCTTCTGGACTCTGGCCTGGAGTTTTAGAATGATAAGGGAACGAAAGAGTGGACAAGCCACTTGTAGTCAATTAAGTCAAAGCAGGCAGTACATTTATGACTTGTGTGTCTTAGTGTAGATAACAGGATGACAGCGTTTTCCCCCTTTGTCCTTCACTGGTTAACAGACAAACATGAAACATCTGAAGAAGCAGGACAGGAGTTGGGTTCCGGGGCCTGGGAACATGAACTCAGTTTTGACCCTGTCAACAAGGTGGAAGTTCCTGAGACAGCTGAACTCAGGGAACTCCCTCCTCACACATCAAGGCCCACTCTCCCAGCAAAGTCTGTATCCTCCAGCAGAGTTCCAAAGTCCTTTGTCCTTACCAGCTGCCTTTTCCCCTGGGCGGAGCTGCAAGCAAGGGCTCCCTTCTCCAGGAGTGGCCCCAGGCAATGGGAGAAGGGACAGGAAGACAGTAGACAGTGTGATGCGGTCTACAGAAGAAATCCCAGAGACAAGCCCCAGAAACGATACAGTCTAGGGTGCTCGGCTGGGTTTGTTATCTCTGCCAGATAAAGACTTAAAAGGCAGGGGAAATCTGAAACAGGTGGCAGAGAAATCTCAAGCACTATAGACCAAACCAGCAGTTAAAGGTGGTTATGGGGAACCAGAGGGGTCCACATGCACACACACAGCAGACAACCAGGAGAGGTGGGGTGCACACTATAAAACTGGACGGCTTCAGAAAGACAAAAACCCAATCCTTCCTTGAGGCCTGGGTTTTAAAGTCCCTGAAGCATCTTCCTTCCCTCACTTAAAGTTGGTCAGAATGAAAAGAGCTGGGATGGTTAATTGGCCCAGAACTGTTGAGCGACATAAAGTGATCAGGCCTTGAACTTGTTGCCAGCCATATCAGCTGGGGGCCTGCTAGTGGGAGACAAAAACCTACAGTGCCTTTGTTTTAAGATGCCAGGCTTTTGTCTCAAGTCAGGTGGGGAAGGAAGAAGCCGCCTTCTTTATTTGCCTAGCCATGACCCTTCTCTCTGCCTACTAGAGTCTGTGTAACTCTAAGAGTCTCAATGGACCCAGTTGTCTTAACTTCTGCCTGACAGTCAAGTTGGGTTGGGGGAAGAGGTGTTAATCCTCCTGGTTGAGAATGAGACCACTCCCACAATCTTTGAGCCAAATTTGATGCAAGCTTTATTAAATGTTGACCAGAATGACAGACACTGGGTATTCATACTGGGGATTCCAAGAGTATGGCCCCTGGAGGAATCCAACACAAAGCTGCAAGCAAGGGTCAGGCGGACTGGTTATGGCTCAAAAGCATAGACTGGCTCTTGATTCAGAAATGTAGGGCTGGAGAGATGGCTCAGCTGTTAAGAGCACTGATTGCTCTTTCATCGGCCCTGAGTTCAATTCCCAGCAACCACATGGTGGCTCACAACCATCTGTAATGGGATCTGGCACCCTCTTTTGGTGTTTTTGAAGACAACTATAATTGTACTCATATACATAAGATAAATAAATAAATCTTTTTGAAAAATGTAGTCAGTATCCTCTAGAGTAATCGAACCAACAAGTGAACATATATTACAGAGGGGATTGGCTTACAAGGTTCCAGCTAGATAGTCCAACATGGCCGCTTGCTTCCTAGAGAAGCTGAGAACCAGTAACTCAGTTCCCAAGACCCATTGTCTCATCATGTCTCATCACGTCTAATCTGGTGCCGAAAGCCTGGAGAATTTCTAGAGAGCCCCCTGATGTCTAGGATACCGTAGAAAGCCAGAAAAGCTGGGTTCTGATGCTTAGCAGGGGATGGTAGCCACAGTCACAGCAACAGAGTGGATGTGCTAACCAGCGGGCGATGAAGAAGTGCAAGTAGAGTCAGAAGCCTTCCCTTCAGGCCTCCTCATAGCTAAGACACTGCAGGAAGCTGCTGTCTACTCTAAGGGAAGGTCTTTCTCAGTTAATTCTTCAGGAAATGCCTATACTGAGCTACCCTCAGGATCTCTCTCTCTTTCCCTCCCTTCCTCTCATAGATTTGTCAAAGGCATTTTATTTTATTTTATTTTATTATTGTTCATGTGGTGGGAGGCACACCTGTGGAGATCAGAGGACAATTTTGGGGAGTAACTTATCTCCTATCTTATAGGTTCCAGAGACCAAACACAGCAAGCTTCTTTAACTTACTGAACCATCTCACCGGCCCAGTATGTCTCTTAGTTGATCCTAGATCCAGTCAACTTGATAACCAAGGTTAACCACCCCAAAAGGGAAATGAGATATTTTATTCAGAGTCCAGTGTGAATAGCCACAGTCCAGTGTGAATAGCCACAGTCCAGTGTGAATAGCCAGGTCACAGATTTAAGTTGCCCAAAGACTCATTCCACCGAGGAAACAGTTGAATAAAGTTTTATAGACACTGAACAAAAAGGTAGTACCAAACCAATGCATTTACCAAATGCATTGATAAGGTCATCTGTGGGATTACAGCAGAACAGGGAAGCTCTGATCAGGTTTCAGATGCCATCTAAAGATAGTTCCAGCCAGGCATGGTGGCGCACGCCTTTAATCCCAGCACTTGGGAGGCAGAATCAGGTGGATTTCTGAGTTCGAGGCCAGCCTGGTCTACAAAGTGAGTTCTAGGACAACCAGGGCTGCACAGAGAAACCCTGTCTCGAAAAACCAAAAAAAAAAAAAAAAAAAAAAAGATAGTTCCAGCTTGTAGGTTTGTAGAGCCTGGTGTTCTGCTAAATTAATGCAGTGTAACATTTTTACTTGATACTTAGATGCAAACATGGGTAGGTGATAAATAGCTGATAACAAGGCCAAGATACTCCAAAATATCTTGATTCTGGTTGGCACCATTTCAACTTTCATCAGGCAGGAAGTTCCAGTCCATCAACCCCCAGAATTGTCAACAACTCGGAGTTGAACTTGAAAGTGGCCTTTCAGGGTACTCCAGTCCACAGTTGGCTGCTCTTACCAAACATTAAATTGTCTTGGAGGGAGTCTGGGGAGGGGCTCAGTCTGGAAAGGGCTTTCTTCTCAAGCATGAGACATGAGTTTGGACCCCAGCGGCCACAAAGAAAGCCAGATACAAGAACAGCAACGTGACTCAGTGGGTAGAAGAAATACTTGCAATGAAAACCTGAGTTTTGATCGCTGGAGCCCATAATGGAAAGAGAGAACTAACCACCAAAAGTTATCCTCTTACCTTGACACATTCAGTATGGCATGTGAATAATGCTTACACACACACACACACACACACACACACACACACACACACACACATACACATGCACATGAACACACTCATGCACACACATCCTCTTACCTTGACACATTCAGTATGGCATGTGAATGCTTACACACACACACACACACACACACACACACAATCACACACACACAATCACACACACATACACATGAACACACTCATGCACACACATCCTCTTACCTGGACACATTCAGTATGGCATGTGAATGCTTACACACACACACACACACACACACACAAAACAGACACACACATACACATGCACATGAACGCACTCATGCACACACATGCATTCATACACACACACACACTCTTTCTAACACACACATCCATGCACATATCCACATACATACACAGACTCACACTCACACATACACACATATCTTAGGTGACTCTATTAGAAGGGGTTCAGGACACTGGCTGGTCTATAAGGATATTTCTTGAAAGTTTAACTGATGGGAGGGGTGGACCCTCCCCAAAGTCTGAGGGGAAAGCTAATGTTCTTGCCTGCTTTCTTCACTGACCACTGATGAGTTCATCCACCCTGCTCCTGCCACCCCCTGCTCCTGTCACCGCTGTTGTCCTTCACTGACTTCAGAATCCAGCTTCTTTAGCATCAACTCTTCCAAGGGCAATGCCCCAGTAACCTCTCTATCTTCCATGAGGCCCCACTTTTTAGGCTTCAAAATTGCCACACTGGGGACAAAGCTTCCAACACACGAATCTTTGAGTGACATATTTAAAGCCCAAATTTGAGGTACCGACATAGGATTAAGTTTAAGCAGAAGGCAAGAGGTAAGAATAAGTAAGCAGCCCTGTGCAGAGTGCTGTGCCCTTCTGCCCGGCACTGACCCAGCTCTGCTCTAGTCTCTCCTGTAATAGCCTGGAGAGTTGTCAGAACTGTGAAATCTCTCCTCTGGATGTGAAGTGTTTATTAAAAGATAAAGAGAGGAGGGGTATGTTTTATGGAGGTGTGGTGAGGTATGGGGGAAGGGGGTGTCTCAGAGGGCCCATGCCAAGGCATCCCTTTCCCCTGAGGGACCAGCCACACAGACTGTATAGTATAGAATAGAGTTTATTCAGGACACGGGGAGGGGAGTTAAGAGGGTAGTAGAGACTGAGAAAGACAGAGGGGGGGAGGGAAGGAGGGAAGGAGAGGAGAGGNAGAGAGAGAGAGAGAGAGAGAGAGAGAGAGGCTTATCAGTCAGTCCCTTCAGACTCTACAGTCCTCGAAGACTTCAGAAAATGTGAAAGCCAACATCCCAGGAAGTCTCAGTGCACTTCTCAAAGGCAGAAGCTGCTGCCACTGTGAGATTACAGGTCCTTGTCACACAGCCACCTAGCAGATTCAGAACTAAGGCTGGGCTTCAGGTCCTAGTGTGTTCTTTCTCTAGACTCGAGCCCCTGTCCTTGATATTTTGGGCCTAAGAAAGATGAGGCATATCTGTCTCTAGAAAAGCTCTGCTCTTGGACTCAGTTCTGATTTTTCTCTTCTCGAGAAAAGCTTGTTGAAAGCCAAATGAAAATTTCCTTTGCTAGATTTGATTTTTTTTTAAATGAATCTGAAGGAAAAAAAAATAGCAAATCCGCTCTCCTAATGAGATAAGGAATGCACAGAGCTTTGAGAGGCGCAGCTCTGCAGTGCCTTCACATATAAGGTATTATTATGCCCTTGAAAGAAGCACGCGGGCCTGTAGGCCTCCATGGGCTGGGGGCTGGGGCCTGACAGAGACAATTTTCTCTAGAAGGTTGACTCATCTCTTGATTATCCCCAGCTTGGAGAGCTACATTCCTTGAGGCTATTTTCCACCTCAGTCAGGAACTGGTGGTGGGATCATCTTGGAGTTGGGCTCCGAGGGAGCTGACCATCACCGAGAGTGAGCGAGTGAGCGTGCGCGTGCGCGTGCTTGCGAGCGAGTGATCCCAGCATCTGCCTGAGGAGCTGAGGTCTGCTGACTGCATAACTAGGCTTTTGGATCTACCTTTAAAGGAGCCCCACTGTGAGCTCCCTGCTAGTGCTGCTGAAAGGAGACCCGTTGCCAGAGGTAAAGGGGAAAGCAGGCGTCCTAGTTCTGACTGACTACTGCGTGGCAGGCTTGCACATGGGATGGACTGAGGAAGGAGAATCCTATTAATGTTCACAGCACACAGCCAAAGGAGTGGGATGCTGGTCAGTACTTTTAAAGTTGCAAGGTGACTATTTATATCTGACTTAGGCAACAAACAAGCAAAATATGATGAATTAAAAAAAAAAAAAAAAACCACCACAGAATTTTATTGACCCACATATCTGAGAAGCCTAAGATTAGGAACCACTCAGTCTTTGGACTCAAACATCAACAGTGTTCAGGTTAAGCCTCAGCTTGGTCTCTCTTCACTGTGGGCTTCCTCCATCGAGATCCCTCTGGTATTGGGACTTCCTCCCTCCCTCTAGCCCCCTGCACTAATACTGTGGTTTGGGGGGCCAGTGAGAGGTGGGGGAGAGGAGAGGGAGAAGGAATGTTTCTTTTCCCTAACAATTTGTAACTTCACTCTGATTGAATCAACTTGGGTCACATGCCCACCTTATGTTTTGATTGGCCGGAAGAAGTCCAACGCTCCACTTTCAGGGCCGAGGATAGATGTGTTTCTTAGTTACTTCACCTAAAATGGCAGGTGTTGGGGTGTTTTCCAGAGATTGCAGAAGGTTCCAGAAGGCACAATGGATGCTAAGCTCAGATGGTATTGGGCTCTACCTACATAAGTATTTGAAACAGTTTCATACTCAAATAATGAGTACTTAAATCAATCTCAAATGCATGCTATCACGTGTGAACTCTGTCACCCTTTGCTCTCTGGTGGCTTGAATGGAGAATTCAGAACAAGTGTCCTGATAGTTTGTCATTTTTTAAGATATGAGGTACAGATTTCAGGTTGGATATTCCTGCCAGAAACAGATGCATTTTAAAAGGCCACCTAATAGGGAGATGAAGAGTAGTTTAAGGGTAAAGAGTTAGCTGAGGACCTAAATTCAATCTTACAAGAGGGCACACACACACAAACATACACACATACATGTATACATATATATATATATATATATATATATATATATATATATATACACACACATACACATACACACATATACACACACATGCAATGAGGGGGTTACATGAGGGACAGCATATAATCTAATACCTAAATCTAATAATAATGCAAATTTAGAGGATGATGGTAATTTATAAAGTCCCTCAAATGACACACGACACAGGCAGCACCTTTTATGGGGTTAACTCTCTGGTAAGAATTGTTCTGGGCATGCTTAGCCCCAGTGACAGCATCACCAAATAAATCTATGTGCTAGCTAGCCCTGGAGTCACAGACACCTGGGCCTGTTTCTGACTAGGCATTATTCTCCAAAAACCAACCTCTCTCCATGTCTCTGGTGGTCAATCTTGATTGTCTACTTGGTTGTATTGAGAACCATCTAGATCATCTGTTTCCAGAGACTGTTGCCTAATGAAGAGTTGAATCCATTGGTAGATTTAAATTTAAACCCTTGGGAAACCACGAAACTGTGAAGAGTGGGCTTCTTGGACGGTTTTGCCACAGCAATGACAAAAGTCACTAATAAATTATTTTACTCTGTTCTCTGCTCCTCTACAGAATAGCACACACTGGGTAAATAATAAACAATAAACTTTTATTCAGCTTATGGTTTAGAGGCTAAGACATCCAGGATCAAGCACTGTGTCTGGTGAGGGCCATTTTGCTCAGCTATAGCGTAGTAAACTGGCAAGTGAGTATGGATGAGACAGGAAGGGAGGGACAGAGAGTGTAAGCAGTGGTTAAACTTAAGACGAAGCCACCCTTTGCCTGGCATCAAACTCAAGTGATAGAGTGCTTTCCCAGCATGACCAAGGCCCTAGGTCCACTCTTCAGTACCATGTAAACTCGGTATGCACATAGCATGTAATTCCAGCACTTAGGAGGTGGAAGCAGGAGAAAGCAGAAGTTTGAGGTTACCCTTCAGTATACATCAAGTTCAAGGCCAACCTGGGCTACATAAGTCCCTGGAGAGAGGCAAGGGGTGCAAAATAACAAACAAACAAACAACCCACCCACCCCCATTCTCTGTGAGAATGAACACATTTCTTTGATAATGACATTAATCCTAGCATTCCTTACCCATTTTTTAAAATATTTATTGATTTATTTAATGTATGTGAGTACACTGTCACTCTCTTCAGACACACCAGAAAAGGACTTCAGATCCCATGACAGATGGTTGTTAGCTACCATGTGGTTGCTGGGAATTGAACTCAGGACTTTTGGAAGAGCAGTCAGTGCTCTTAACCACTGAGCCATCTCTCCAGCCCCATCTTTGCCCATCTTTAAAGGAATTTTCACTGTGCTGCTCTCTATGGTAGGTGCTGAAGAGAAAACATCTTCCATTAACAGAGGTAAGAAAAATGTTAGTTTTTATAGTTTCACTAAATAAAATAAACTATAAAATAGAGCACCTAGGTGCTGGGGAGATGGTTCAGGGCTTATGAACACTTGCTTCTCTTGCAGAAGACCCTATTTCGGGCAACCACACAGCAGTTCACAATCATCTGACTACAGTTTCAGGAGGTTGCTGTCTTCCTCTGTACTCCTCAAGTACTGGGCCTGCACGCATTTGGTGAACATATATACATGCCAGCAAATACTCACACACATTTAAAAATAAAAATAAGAAATAAGCATCCTAGGTCCGGCCATTCTAAATGGCTTGACATTCTACGGCTCCAACCTTTGCCATAGTCTATTTAAATTTTGAGTCCATGAATGGATTAAGGCATTCATTGAGTGAGAGCTCCCTTAATCAATTATTCCGTGCCAATACCAGCACAGACATGCTCAGAGATATGCTTTACTAATTTCCTAGACATTTCTCAATCGGAGCAAGTTGACAAGATTATTATGGACAGGGATGAGGGGAAGTTGACTTTTACAGAATGTGATAGGATCTACCTGACCACGTGTATTAGCCCCCACTTCCCAACACTGTTGAATTTAGCATCAAGTTTCCAATACAGAAACTTTGGGGACACGTTCAAACCATAGCATTTCCTCTGGATGTGCTGGATCCCCTTCTTCTCTCTTCACAAAGAATGACTCATCTGTCCTAGGTTGCAGCTCCAGATACAGTACAGATTAAACATCTACCAAGACATTTCAAGGTTCCAGGTAACAAACCTTAAGCCCCAAATGTAATTCTTGCTACTCTTTAGTCTGCCTTGGTTTTCAGAGCCATGCTGTATCTCTGGCACTTTGTCCCTCTGAAAGGCTCATGATGCCCCAACTCCACCATCCTCTCATCTCTTTTTTAGGGTCTAGAGCAAAGACATTGTCCATGGAGATCAAGCAAACGTGGAATTTTCCCGTGGATTCTAACAGACAATGATGTTTCTGTCTTCTTCTTCTTCTTCTTCTTCTTCTTCTTCTTCTTCTTCTTCTTCTTCTTCTTCTTCTTCTTCTTCTTCTTCTTCTTTCGAGACAGGGTTTCTCTGTATAGCCCTGGCTGTCCTGGAACTCACTTTGTAGACCAGGCTGGCCTCGAACTCAGAAATCCTCCTGCCTCTGCCTCCCAAGTGCTGGGATTAAAGTCGTGCGCCACCACGCCCAGCCTTGTTTCTGTCTTCCTGAGTGAGCATCAAAGAACAGAAACTTCCCTTAATTGATAATAGACCTTCCAGAATCTCCCAGAGCCCACTATTTCTACAACCTATTAGACTTTTCAATTCCCATACCGCATGTTCCTGATTTGTAAGTTTTACTCCTTGGCAGTCCCTTTGCCATTAACCACTCGCCCCTAATCACTTGAAGTCACTCCTCACTGGTCATCATTGGCATCACTCTAGCCACACAAACTATGTCTACAGGCAAAATTCTAGCACCGAATTGATGAGATTGCTGTTTTATTTACAATAGGCAGGAAATAGAACCAGCCATCAACTGACGAACAGGTACATAAAATGTGGTACATATACATAATGAGATTTTATGCAATTACAAGAAGGAATTGAAGCGTGACATTGGTAAGAAAATGGACAGATGTAGAAATTATTGTATTAAGTGAATTAAAGCAGATTAAGAAAGGCAAATACGATATGTTTGTCTCATATGAATAATCTACAATACAGTTTCGAGTGTGTGTGTATGTGTGTGTTTATATATGAGTATGTGGGTAGGCCATGAAACTAAAAAGGGGTGATGAGAGGAAAGGAGGAGATCATAAGGGACATGGTAAAGAAAGGGTAGTGGAATATATGTGGCATGAACACAGACATGGGGGTTGGGAAGGAAAGAATCCAGCCAGAGAGAGGTGGGAGCACATGGGGGGTGAACAAAGTATGGCGATACACAGATATGAAGATACCATAAGGAAGCCTTTGGGTTTTTTTCAACATAATATTTTTTATTGATTCTTTAGTAATTTCATATCATTGACCCAAATCACACTCAAAACCTAGTCTTTCCATGTTTACCCCCTTCTCAAAAAATAGAAAAAACAAGTCCAATTTATGTAATCTATATACTCTTTGGAGCATGGTCAAACTCTTATTGGCCTGACCAGTAAATGCTTTTAACCACTGAGCCATCTCCTTAGCCTCTTGTCAAGACTGTGTGAAAATTACGTTATTATTCCTCTCCTTTTGGTTTTGAGACTTAGACCCCCTTTTCAAATCCTCAGGCAAAGTATCTAATATACATCCAAGTTAACATTACAAACAATTTTAATACTCACTAAGAAGTCACCTAAAAACAGTTACCTAATAAAGCTAGCAGGAGGATCAAAAAATACTGCAAATGAAAATTATTCAATAATTTCCCCAGATCTTTAAAAATTCTGGACATTGCCCCTGACAATGTCCAGTTTTCCAGAAACAGTGAACATCAATCAGACTTATGTGCATAGGTATGCATATTCAAAAGATTTAAAAAAAATTCAGTGTGTGTGTGTGTGTGTGTGTGAGAGTGTGTGTGTTTGTGGTGCGCATATATACTGTGCCTTTTATTCAATGCCATATTCTCTTCCTCTCCCTCTCCCTCTCCCTCTCCCTCTCCCTCTCCCTTTCCTCTCCTCCTCCTCTTCCCCCTTCCCTCTTCCCTCTTCCTCTCCCTCTCTCGATTTTTATTTTTATTTTATTTTTATTTTTGAGACAACACCTAAGTGCTGGTTCTACCATTCTGGGGTTTCTTTTCTTCTCAAGAAATTTCATTTTTAAAAGCACTGGGAGCTAGACATGGTGTTACCAGCCATGCATGGTACATACCTGTAATCTTTAAACAAAATATTTAACTATACTTTCTATCTGTGTATATGAGGAGATGTGTACCTGAGTCATGGCACACACATGAGTTATGAGGGTAACTCAAAAGCTGCTTCTCTCCCTCCACTGTGTGGGTCCCAGAATCACAAGAAGTTCCTCTGCTTCCTGAGTGTATCACCCTGCCCAGCTTCTTTTTCCTCCTTATTAGACAGGGTTTTACTTTGTATCTCAGGTTGTCTTAGACTCATTATGTGGCCCTGGCTGTCCTGAAATTCAAGACAAGCTTCCTGCCATTAGCCTCCCTGCATGAGAATTGCAGTCATGAGCTAACACACTTTCCTGAATGTATATTCTTTCATCATTAGCAAAACCAGACCTAATTTGTGTTTTCAGTGTAAGTAACTTGGCCAAGTTCAGAACTAGAGTGTATTTATCACCTAAGGTTACCGCTGCACCTCATTTACAGCTGCGCCTCAGCGCTCAGCACAGTACATTAGATGGTCATAGCAGCCTCACCACTCTGTTTCAACACTCCCGAAAGCACATCTCTATTGTAGATACAAGGATCCAAATTATTTGCATGGATATTATTATCATAGGTTTTCACTAATGGTGAGTGCCCACAAAAGGTACCACAGAGAACACTACCATTACAAATCCTCACCTTGAAAAGGTGAGTTGCATCTTGCCCATAATCAGGAAACAGAAGTATCCCAGCAATTGCCACCGCAAACAAATGAATTTCATAATAGAGCAAATGTAATCTGTGAAAACCAATTTATATCCAGCCTCTCTTTCAAAACAGACAAATTGCGTCTATTTCTGTATAATGAAACCATATCTGTAAAGAATGGATCACACTTAAAATGTAAAATTCAATTACACTTGAGGTTTTTTATTTATTCTCTCCATGTCATTCCATTAAAGATGTGTGTCAGACTTTCTTTGCCTGAGTACATCATAAAGGCTTCCCACGAGGTGGATGCTTTACAAGGGATGCAGCTTCCCCCGAAGAACCCACCCCTCTGCTGCTCCCTGCTCCTGGAACTCTAAGTCCCAAGTTAAAGCAGTTTCCACAGCCTGAAGTACAAAGTCGAACCATGAAGAGATAAGTCCCACAGGGAAGAACTGCATTCTTCCACGAATGTATATCTTCCCAAGCTGAAGAAAGTTTATAATGTCGGGGTTTTGTTTGCTTGCTTTTACATTTATTTACTGGATGTGTATGTGTGTGTTTGCCTGCATGTATGTATGTGCACCATGTGTGCACAGTGCTCTCAGAGTTCAGATCCTCCTGAAACTGGAGCTGTGTATGAATGGTTGTGAACCACCATATAAGTGCAGGAGAATGGAACTTGACTCCTTGGTGAGAGCAACAAGTGCCTCTAACCATCTCTTCAGCAAGCTCACAGGTTTTAACAAGCAATGTATCTTAACCTAGGGATATGTGTGGCAATGGATCCTAAGAGTATGGGACCAGAATGAAGGAAGTATAACGTTGAAGCAGCCAATTTTATTGACAAATACTCACTCTGTAGAGATTCTCAATCTAACAGGGCTCTGGCTGCTTGGTTAATTAACATAAATCTAAACCTGAAGGTGACTTAACCAAAGGATACTCCCTCTACTATAGAGCAGAGTTGCTCAACGTTGGAAGTGAAGCTTGCCCAGGGCATTGTACAGTGTTAACCAGTCTAGCCAAGACTAGGATGAGCTAAGTGAGAAATCTAGATTTATGCCCTGGGTGCCTTGTCTCATCTGAATCCTGCCTCATTTAGGAGTACCTTGGCTAATAGACATCAGTAACGCTCTTCTAGTTATGATGTCCAAAAATGGCTTCAGATATTGCCAAGTGTTGCTGGAGGGCAGAATCAGCTCCAGTAGAGGACCACTACTGTAGAGGAAAACTTCCAAAAGCTTGGGGATATTGGAGTATAGCAGGAGGTTTGTATATATGTCATCTACCCTTTCCTATGCCCACCAGGAGGGTCCCCAAAGCAAGGAGAAATACACCGTAATTCGAAGTACTCCCTTAAAGAACTCTTTGGTGACAACTCTCCATAGACCAAGAATTATAGCCGAGACAGCTGCCATTGCAATGGGCTCTCTGAATGCAGAGAAGAGAATGGGATTCTGGGTGGCCCGGAGCAAGTGGTAGCAGCTAGTCTGCAAAGTGGACTCATCAGAACAGTCTGACCTGCAGAGATCTTTGGCAAGAGCAAGTTGTGTTGCTAGACCTAGACTAGATGAACAGCCTACAGGAGGATTGTTTGTCCATTTGCTCTGTGCTGCTGAGAACTGAACTTAGGACCTCAGGCAGACTAACATATGCTCTTCCTCTGAGTCATACTCCCAACCCTTAAACTCTTAATTTTTTTTTTTTTAGATCTGGCACCATAATAAAAGAATCTACAGCCGGGCGTGGTGGCGCACGCCTTTAATCCCAGCACTCGGGAGGCAGAGGCAGGCGGATTTCTGAGTTCGAGGCCAACCTGGTCTACAAAGTGAGTTCCAGGTCAGCCAGGGCTATACAGAGAAACCCTGTCTCGAAAAACCAAAAAAATAAAAAATAAAAATAAATAAATAAATAAATAAATAAATAAATAAATAAATAAATAAAAGAATCTACATGCTTTAACCAGCTTACAGATTGGAGCAAGATCCCAAACCTAGAGACCCTTGCATCGAAGCCCAACTCCCTGTGAAGAAGGGTCCTACTACACAGCCAGCCATTCGCAATATAAATTCTCCTTGCCTCCTCTATACTGTGAATCAGAAAGGGGGAAATAAGCGCAGGGAAACTGGAACGTGCTCTGGACTGATACTGAGTCCTAAACACCCGAAGTGTACTAGTCACAACAGGGGGTTTGTGCCTGTCAAGTGAGCCACAGAGCTCTGGTGTCAGTTTATCTCAGTTGTTGCCCAGGTCTGTGACATTCAGTTTGCACAGGTATGCTCAGCAATGGGGAGAGTCCTTGCATTGGCTTCTGAACACATCCAGTGAGGACTATTGCAGTTAAAAACAAACAAACAAACAAACAAACAAAGGTCAAGTGGAAGCCTGTAAATCCGCTTCTAGCTACCAGGCAAGTAAACTAAATGTGGTACCACTCTCTGGAGACCAAGGGCAGCGCCAAAGACTTGAGCCTTATGTAAGTGACGGTTCCTAAGGAGTCCCCTCTTGATTGTTTGCTTGGCCTATGAAGACACATGGATCCTGGAGAATGAAGGCAGTTTGAGCACTGAGGTATGGTTCCATGGTAGAGGACTTCTGTGGACTGCACAAGGCTATCCAGAACAGAACAGAACAGAACAGAACAGAACAGAAACCAAGCGAGGAGAAAGTTATAAAGTTGGTGTTCAGTACAGTCTCTCCAGATAAAAACAAACACAAATCCTGAAAGCAATTTAGCCAAAACTTGATCAGTAAAACAAGCCAGCCAGCAAGTCTGCTATAACCTATACTAGCAGGACTGTTGTTAAAAGACCAGTTCCTCCTGAAGGGAGGCTTTGAACTTCCTGCTGAGTTGAGTGCTCAGGGTAGACCATTGAGCCCAGTGAAGGGTTGCAGGCAAAGGTGTGGGGATTACAATGCTTATGGTGCTTAGGTGCTTAGAGTTGGTGGAGGGAGGACTTGGGTAGCCAGGAAGTGTAATGACCTTGACACCTGATCCTCCAGCCTCCACCTGCAATTGCAGGTCCATGCCTCCATTTAAGTATGGATTCTTTAGTTTGATAAGAATATGTTTTCAGGGCTGGTGAGATGGCTTAGCGGGTAAGAGCACCTGACTGCTCTTCCAAAGGTGATAAGTTCAAATCCCAGCAACCACATGGTGGCTCACAACCATCCATAACGAGATCTGACTCCCTCTTCTGGAGTGTCTGAGGACAGCTGCAGTGTACTTACATATAATAAAATAAAATAAATCTTTAAAAAAAAAAAAGAATATGTTTTCAAAGCCAGGTGGTGGTGGCATATACCTTTAATCTCAGTAGTGGGGAAGCAGAGATAAATGGATCTCTGTGAGTTTGAGGCCAGCATGGTCTACAAAGTAAGTCCCAGGACAGCCAGGGCTGTTACACAGAGAAACTCTGTCGCAAGCAAACAAATAAACAAAAAACCATATATCTATGTATTTATACCTATATGTATGTTTTCCATCCCCTTACTGACATAGAAGATGGCATCAGATCTCATTACAGATGGTTGTGAGACACCATGTGGTTGCTGGGAATTGAACTCAGGACCTCTGGAAGAGCAGTCAGTGCTCTTAACCGCTGAGCCACCTCTCCAGCCTTGCCTTTCTTCTTTCATCAGTGTTGTTCCTAGCACAGTTTCCGGTGTCTTCTCCACCTCTTCACCCTTCATTACAGTTGGGATCAGAGATGCTAAAACACTTTAGCAGTGTGCTGAAAATCAGGCTTATCTTCTCTCTGCTCTCTGAGTCAGGTCTTGAGACAAGTAACAGCCAGCCACAGTGGATGTGAAGGCAGCTTCATAGTTCATTGTTGCTATCTTATATCGTGTGCCATTTGAAAACTTGCAGTGTATGAAGTCCTGCAGGTGTCATGTGTCAGTGATGGTGGTAAATCCATAATTCAAAAAAAAATATCCTTGTTTAAGTATTATGTCTTGGATTCATGCCACAGCAGGTCAAGTGATGGGACTGTGGGTGGGTGTGGTACTGAGACATGTTTGCTGGGTGGTGGGCTCAAGGGGCGTGAATGTATTTTTATCTTCTTGATCCACTATAGATAGATTTTTTAAAAGATTCACCGATTTTTATCCTACTTGAACTAGTGTTTTGGTTTTTTTTTCCCCTCGCTCCAGTAGATCCCACTGGCTCTGGTCAGCCCCACTCGCTCTGGTCGGTTCCACTTGCTCTCTCTGGTCCAAGGATTCGTTTATTATTATTATTATTATTCATAAGTACGCTGTAGCTGACTTCAGACGCGCCAGAGGAGGGCATCAGATCTCATTACGGGTGGTTGTAAGCCACCATGTGGTTGCTGGGATTTGAACTCATCACCTTCAGAAGAGCAGTCGGGTGCTCTTACCCGCTGAGCCATCTCACCAGCCCTTGAACTAGTGTTTTGAGTGCTTGTTGTGTATATGGTTATTTCCTTACCCTGAGGCTTAGTCCAGTGTCGAGCTCTTGGCCCAGCTTTCCCTGTCATTCCTTTCAACATCCTATACCCTGGACCACTGGCTGCTCTCAGTCCTCCATACATGCCTGCAGGGCATGTCCCTCTTCCGTAGCATCTTCTGCATTCCTTCTGGCTCTGCAGAGCCATCTCTGTTTCTAGCTTCTCCCTTCACTTTCTTTATAGATCGTTCTATCAATGTCAAGTTCTCTTTTCCTCCCGCTCCAATAGATCTTGGTTCATAATTTCATGGCATTGATTAAAACGGTCTGGCTGATAAAAGGAGAAGCTGACTAAAACAGACTCAATAGGAATCCTATAAAATACTAATAAGGAATTTGCTGAGACTTAGACACAGGAGCCAACCGACCTTGAGTTGTTGATCTAGGAAGCAGACAAGCTCTTCTCCTCAACCATCTCTCTTTCCTCTCCATTCTCCTGCTGAAGAACATATTTTGTTTGTCCCCACAGCAAAAATCATGGCTGTCTTCTCAAGCCACCAAAGTTGTTCATTAGAGGTTTAGCTGAAATTTGGATTTGGAGGGGCAGATTAAGTGGGCAGTGTATCTCATAATATGAAATGGGAATTAACTGGACGAATACAGAGTTTATTTAAGTAGGGTGGGCAATTGAATTGTTCAAAATGGCTGCCACTTCTATGGTTGGGGCTGAAGCAGTTAAGGGCTACTTAACTTTACATGACATGATCTGAACATCTCTGGGAGTTCCATTTGTATCTGACTCCCCAGCAAGAAAGTGAACTCTTCAAGGGCAGCGGTGGCTCATCTTTGCATTTTTTGCCAAGAAACATGTACTTATTGCTGCATTTCTAACAGTTCCGTGGATCTTAATTTACACATTAGCTCATATAAATGTTTGAATTAATAGGTGTAGACGCCACCGTGCCATAAGCACTGCAGTAAAGATGTTATAGTACAATACTGTAAGACAGTTCTGGTTTCCCGCCCATATTCCTTTTCCTACTCTGGAGAGACGGCTCAGTGCTTAAGAATGCTTACTGCTCTTCCAGAGGGCACGAGTTTGTCTTTCAGTACCTATGTTGGGCAGCTTGCAAGCACCTCGCAATCCAACTCCAAGGGATCTGACACCCTTTTCAGGCTTCTCCCCAAATAAAGATAAATCTTAAAAGTAATATTAAGGGGAAGACACCCGGAGGCCTGCTGTCGGGGCCCACCTGCTGCCATGCAGGCTGGAGCCACTGTGATGAGCAAGTCTGTGGGGGAGATGGGAGAGAAAGACGTGAAGAACAGCCTGAAGTGAGGAGCCTGTGCTGCCACCTGAATCCCTGCTGATGTCCCTGGTCTGGGACCATGTTCATATGTGAGGACTCACTCTGCAGACTTGGCCCAGCTCCTTACAGGCTGCAGCTTGCAGGGAAGCTGGCCCCACCCCTCACCTGGGCAGTGTGGGAGAGCTGGACCCCTGCAGGGCCTAAGAGTGGGAGAGCTGGCCCTGCTTGGGACTGCAGCCACTCCCACCTCCCCACAGGAGAGCTAGGCCTGGTGAAGTGTGTGTGGGAGAGCTAACCCCCACCCCACCACTGCACCTGGGCAGCATGGGAGAGCTGGCTCTGGCGGTGTGGGTGGATGAAGGGCACCCAGTAGAGCAGAAGAGCTGGCCCTGCTCCTTGCTGGTTGTGGGTCTAGGGTAAGCTGGCCCTGCCCCTCCCCTGGGCAAAGTGGGAGAGCTCACAGGCTGACCCATTCAACTACCACCAAGGCCCAGACCCAGGGCTTTGAGTTGCCCTCACCCTCAGCAACTACCCCATTTATGAACTAGGGGAGTGCATGAAGGGATCCGTCCTTCAAAACCAAAGCTGCAGGATCTCCGAGACACAAGGCAACTATAGATATCTGAGAGGAGTCCTGCTGAGGACGCAGTACTGAGAGAGGAGCAGAAGAAGCCAGAGGCCTGGAACCAGGCCAATGACTCACTGCAGAGAACACTGCAAGGAAAACGATTCGGGCCAAAGGGGAGACTGTGTGACACACTGACACACTGCCACTCTCACAGGGGGATTTATTTTTGTTGTTTCTTTTTCTGTTTTCATTTCTGTCTCCTTTTGTTGGGGGTTACAAGGGTTGGGGGCAGATATGGAGGGAGATGCATGGGACTGGGAAGCATGATATGAAAGTCACAAAGAATCAATTAAAAGTTAAATTAAATATATATATATATAGTTTAGCAGGTAAAGGAACCCCACCACAAAGCCTGAAAACTTGTGTTCAATCCCTGCAACCCACATGTTGGAAAAACAGAACCAACTCTTAAGAGTTGTTCACTGTCCACAAACCCTCAACTTTCCGGCCACACAATACAAACAAGTAAGTAAATAAATAAAAGTGGGGACCAATTGAAGAAAGCAATTAACACTGAACAATTAGCACTGACACCCCCCCACACACACACGCATGCATGCACACACACACACACACACACACACACACACACACACACACACGCTCGCACACCCCTGAGAAACCAACCAGCTTTGATTATTTCATTTACTGACCATCCGGGTATGGCACAGGCAAGTGGTTTTTTTGTTGTGTGAGGTTCTTGTTTGGGTTTTAGGCTCTGGTCTGAATTATTTCCAGTTCTGCAGCCTCAGACTCACCGACATTCTTGAGAAAGTCACACAGAAAGGTCCAGTTTCTGGAAAGGCTCCGGTCCGGCTTCAGTAAGAGCATGCAGCTCCTCTGTGAGGTCAGCAAAATTTCTGCTTTCTTCATATTGCTTATTTTAACTAAATTTGTTCAGCGTTCTCTAAATATCATAGCGAGTCTGTTCTCTTTCTTTTCTGAGCACTGCCAATCATATTTCCATTTTGAATATGTGACTGTACTTAGTATTTATTATAGTTGTCTAATAAATTTGAAATGTGCTAAATCCAATATAATTCTGACTTAATAGTCCCCAAGTTTCAGCCTTTTCTGAGCTATTAATTCTTTTCAGGCTCAAAATAGACCTATCCAATTCTGTCTTTCTTCTTGGATTAAGTTATTTTTCTATATAAAAAAGCAAAGGTTTTATTTATTTATTTATTTATTTAATTATGTATTTAATTTATTTATTTTGAGACAGGGTCTCACTATGTAGCCCTGCATGGCCTGGAATTCGCTACGTAGACCAGGTTGGTCTCAAACCTGAAGAGATTTGCCTGCCTCTGCCTCCTGAGTGTGGAATTAGGGTATGTGCCAGTATGCCTGGCCCTAGCCCTAAAAACAGATTTTTTTTCAAAAAACCCTAACATCTGAGTATGACTTAAAGCTTTTGATCGTGTGCATCAGACTACTGAGTAGAACGAGGCCTGGTAACTACTGTGCCTTGTCATTTGGAATCCCCTTTGTCAGAACATCTTAAAGCACCTTTTCTTTACTGGTCTCTGTGCTGGCTAGTTTTTTTTATTATTATTAAAAATAATTTTTTCTCATATAATCCATCCTAAGGGTTCCCTCCCTTTACTCCTCCCAGTCCCCCCCCTCCCGTCCAGATCCACTTTCTATGTCTACTTGACACAGGCTAAAGGAAAGAGGGATTCTCAGTTGAGAAAACGCCCTCACCAGATGGGCCTATAAGTAAGCCATGAGGCATTTTCTTCGGCAGGCCGGGAAAGCCATTAAGAACAAGTCAGAAAGAAGCATCCTCTGTGGCTTCTGCTTCTGCTCTTGTCTCTAGACTCTTGCCTTGAGTTGCTACCTGACTAAGGAAGCATCCTAACATCCCTGGATGAAGGACTACAACTATACGCCTAAATAAACTCTTTCTTCTCCAAGTTGGTTTTGGTCATGGTGTCTGATCACAGCAATAGAAATCCTAACTAAAAGGCCTGGAGAGATGCTTCAGTGGTTAACAATACTGGCTGGGGTTGCAGAGGCCCTGAGTTTGATTCCCAGCACTTGTGTGGCCGCTCGCATCTGTCTGTAGCTCCAGTTCTGCAGAATTCGATGCCTTCCTCTAGCCTCTGCAGGCTTCAGGCACACCTGTTGTACACAGAAAAAAATCACTCATACACATTATAAAAGGGGCCAATGCAATGGCTCAGTGGTTAATATGTTTACCTCTAAGACTGACGACCTGATATCAATCCTCGGGACCCACATGATGGGAATGGATATTGGCTCCCATATGTTGACCTTGAGCTGTGACTTGTGCAAGCTCCCTTCTCCAAATAAACATTAGCCAAACAAGCAAACCAAAAAGGGGGCGGGGGAGCATGGTGGTACCACTTAGGGAGATGAAGGCAAGAGGATCAGAAGTTCAAAGCCAGGGCTGGAGAGATGGCTCAGAGGTTAAGAGCACTGACTGCTCTTCCAGAGGTCCTGAGTTCATTTCCCAGCAAACACATGGTATCTCACAACCATCTGTAATGGGATCCAATGTCCTCTTCTTGTGTGTCTGAAGACAGCTACAGTGTACTTACATATAAATAAATAAATAAATAAATAAATAAATATTTAAAAGAAAAAAAGTTCAAAGCCATCCTGGAATACATGCAACTGTCTATAATTAGCTCACTGAGTAACTAATGCCTAAGTGAATAAGGTTAAAAGTGTTATTAGGGAATTATTGCTAAGCTTACCAGGATTTGTGTCCTTATAGTTATGTTGGAGTTATTTTTAGGAAGACAGAATTAACTGGAGTTAAATATAATGATAGCACAAAATGGATGAACAAAATGGCAAAGTATTTAAAAAAATGGTATTGGCAATATAGAAGTTTATTATTATTATTCTTTCTGCCTCTGAACATATTTGAAAATACTCTCAGAGCTGGGTATGGTGGCACTGTGTCTGCAGAGCCTCCAGAAGGAAAGACAAGCCAGGAGGACCCATGGAGCCCATGAGTCCAAGGCCAGCCTGGGCAATATAGTCTGGATTGGTTGCAAATTTAAAATGAACGGATACAAAGGCTCAAGAAAAGATTGCACAAAGAGAAGGTTGTACGTCATAGGTATGTGTCCATGAAAGAATTAAAATACAAAAGAAAGGAAACTGAAAAGAAAGCACATCTACCTGCTGTGGTTTATTCCCCGGAGTTCATGAGCTAGAAGCTCCGTCTCTAGAGTGGTAGTACTGAGATGGTGAGCCTTTCTGGGGAGAGGAAGGCAGTTGAGTCAAAAAGCGCTATCCCTAGAGGAGGTAATGTGGGTGTCCTGGCACCAGGGTGATTTCTGTGAGGATGGGTTGTTATGAGAGTCTAGCATCTCTGCCGAATCCTGATCCTCAGCTGTCACTGTCACACTCAGGCTGCCACTGTGATGCAGTGAGCTGTGAGGCATTCATCAGAGCTGGGCAGACGATGGTACCATGTTCTTAAGCTTCTGGAGCTACCAGGTAAGTAAACCTCTTTATTTTATAGAGCACTGATCCTCAGATTATTTGTATTACAACAAAATGGACTGAGACTTTATGAATCAGAGACCCTGACATCAACAAACCTGTAAGTCTCACACATATACCAGAAGTCAATTCCCTTATTATCCTAGATTCTATCCTGCTTTTTCTTTTCTGTTATTGCTATTCTATTGTCACCTGTAGAAGGATTTTGCCTGCATATATGAATGTGCAGTTCTTGCATACCTGGTGTTCATGGAGGTCGGAAGAGGGTGCTAAGTCCCCTGGGCTAGAGTTACAGAAGGTTGCAAGCCAACACATAGGTGCTGGGAGTCAAACCTGGGTCTTTTGCAAAAACAATTGTTCTTAGTGGCTGAGCCAACTCTCCAACCGCCTCACATTGAAAGAGAGCCCCAGACCTAAGCACGACTGACTTCATGTTGAAAGTACCATTCAGGCTATAAATTCAATATGCAGAAACAAAGGACCAATCCATCAGAGTCTATAGCTCTGGGAAAGTCTCTAAATGCACTAACCTTGCTGTTTGGTTTCTGTAGTTCTGTTTCTGGCTAACTGTTCTTGTTAACTGAAGTATGCCAACCCAGAACGTAGTTTTTGTGCTTCAAAGCTCAATCTGAGAAAGGCTTGGTGCTACATCGGCATCCTGAACAGCCAGTGTAGTCACCAAATAGCTAATGAAGACTCTCTATAGGCTTAAACCCAGGCAGTCTTCTCTGGTGAATATCACACAACAACATAGCTTTTCAATAGTATATTCTAAACTATCCCCAAATCACTTGCATCACTATAGTTCCAAGTGCTTGTGGCTACCATTAGGGTTTCTCTAGATGTGTGTGTGTTGTAGGCATAATGATTTTGTACACTGCATAACGTTTACCCTGGTGTTATTCACATGCTGATTTCTCTGCCCCCATTGCTTGTTCCAATCTGGACATGGCATTGTAATGCCTATACCAAGAATCTCCTGTAAACAATTATTGTCATTTATTCTCTGCCTTGTTAATAAATGCTGATCATCAGCATAATGGATGAGCAGAATAGAGAACAGGGTAGATGGGAGAGAGGGAGAAAGGGAGAGAGGGAGAGAGGGAGAGAGGGAGATTCAAATCAGCGAGAAAGATGGAGGATTTGAAGTCACGAGGAAGGGGTCCAGAGAGATGTCATAGAAACACACCTGAAGCCCAAAGAGTCAGATCAATAATAATAAGCAAGTATTATGGGATAGGGCTGGGAGGTAGCCCTACTAGAATAGAAGGCTAAGGTAGATTAAGTCAATGTTTACATTTATATTAAGAATAATTCATTGTGCGTGTGTGTGTGTGTGTGTGTGTGTGTGTGTGTGTGTGAGGGTGGTGTATATGGGTACCCACACTAAAGAGACCAAAAGAGAACATAGCAGTTACAGTTGTGAGCTGCCCAGTGTGAATGCTAGGGACTGACCCAAGCTGCCATGCCTGGTTTTAGGATGATTTCTGATAGAGAAGCACTCAAAGCGTTTGCTAATGTCTGAAAATAGGAACCTAACCTTAGTACACTATGTACTTTTCTTTGGTTTTTGTTGTTATTGTTTTTGGTTTTGTTTTGTTTTTTTTTTCCTCGTTCCGGTCAACCCTGCTCGTCCTGGTCTGCTCCGCTCCCTCCGGAGGACCCCGCTCACTCTCTGGACCCGCTCGCTCCGGCCATCCCCGTTCGGCCCTGCTCACTCCAGCCCGCCCCGCTCTCTCCGGTCCAAGGATTCATTTATTATTATTCTTCTTAAGTATGCTATAGCTGACTTCAGAAGCACCAGAGGAGGGCATCAGATCTCATTACGGGTGGTAGTAAGCCACCATGTGGTTGCTGGGATTTGAACTCATCACCTTCGGAAGAGCAGTCGGGTGCTCTACCCGCTGAGCCATCTCACCAGCCCTGTTTTTCGTTTTTGAGACAGGGTTTCTTTCTGCAGTCCTGACTGTCCTAGAACTCAGTAGTCTGTAGACCAGGCTGGCCTCAGACTCAGGTATCTGCTTGCCTCTGTTCCCACCTCTCCTACACCCCCCCCCCCCCACAAGTGCTGGGTTTAAAGGTGTGTCCCACCATCTGCCTGGCTCCTTGCACTTCTTACCATCAGATTCTGCTGTCCAGGACAGTTTGCAGAGGGTCAGTAGTCCCAGCTTCTTGATCGGCTGAGGCAGCAGGCCGATTACATTAGTCCAGGAGCTTGAGAACAGCCTGCGCAAGAGCAAGCCCTCATCTCAGAGGATGAGGCAGTGCTGTGGATGCAGGTCACTGGGAGAGAGCACTTACCTCACTCACCTCCTTCATCCCAGCACTTAGGCGGTAGAGACAGGTAGATCTCTGAATTTGAAGCCAGTCTTACCTACATATAGAGTTTCAGTACACCCAGACCTGCATAGTAAGACCTTGACTTAAGAAACAAACAAACAAACATAGCCGGGCGTGGTGGCGCACGCCTTTAATCCCAGCACTCGGGAGGCAGAGGCAGGCGGATTTCTGAGTTCGAGGCCAGCCTGGTCTACAAAGTGAGTTCCAGGACAGCCAGGGCTACACAGAGAAACCTTGTCTCGAAAAACAAAAAACAAACAAAACAAACAAACAAACTCCATGATCCTCTCCTCTATCCATGCTGGGGTTTTAGTTAGCTTGATCTAAGCAGCTCTCATGCATGAGGTCTCAGCCACTGTACGTTCCTATGTGCAACAACAGCCTTGTCATTTCCAGCAAATACTGTCTTACTGCAAATCTTCACTGCCTTTCATTCTTACACGCCCCCCACCCCCACTTCCTCCCTGGTGATATCTGAGCCCTGTGGTGAGAAGGGATATTGTAATGTAGACATCCCATTTACAGCTGAGCCTTCCACAGTCTCTAATTCCCCGTATGCTGGCGGGTTGTGGGCCTCTATTAATCTCCATCGACTGCAAAAAGAAACTTCTTTGATGAGGATGAGGGATGATGCACTGACCTATGGGTATAAAGATAAAAACCTTAGGAGGCTGTCTAACACTATGACCATTTAGCAGAATAATAGCACCAATAATTTTCTTTTCTTTTCTTTCTTTTTTCTTTCTTTTTTTTTTTTTTTTTGTTAGATAGGATCTCATTGTGTGCCCCTGGCTGATTTAGAACTCAAATGTAGACCAGGTTTGCCTCGAACTTCCAGAGATTCATCCGTCCCTGCCTCCTAAGTGCTGCCATTAAACTTTCTCCAGCCTCTTTCCAACTCTCTCTGAAAACAGAGATCTTACCCCATTTCCTTCTCTAAAACTCTTATTTCCAAATCAATTCAAACACAGTAATCTGATCTCAAGGTCTTCTACAACCTCCATTCAGTTTAACACATAGAGCATTCTCGGGCACCGCTGCACCAAGCCAGGAAAAGTGATATGCTTATTTTCCACACAACACGCAGTATGCTTTTATCTGTCCAAGCTTTGACACACCTTTTTGTGTCCACCTGGATTTCCCGTCCCCGCTGTCTCTAAAATCTCATCCTCCTCCAGTTTCTCTTGCCATGACACCTTCTGGTGCTCAACTTCTACCAATTACATAATAGTTATTCATGCAGTTATTGTATTTCCACACTGGATTTTGAATCCTATTGAAACAAAATACCAGGGCTCGAGATATGGCTCAGTTATTAAGAGCATTTGCTGCTCTTACATAGAACCGAAGTTCAGTTCCCAGCACTGACATTAGGGAGCTCACAAATTCCTGTAACTCTAGTTCCTGGGGATCTGACATCCTTTTCTGACCTCCATTAGCACCTGCGTGCACAGTGGTACACACACACACACACACACACACACATTTTTAAAGGAGTGAAATAAAGTACCACATTTTAGTGAGCCCCCTTATCAGCCATCTCTGTGTACATCATTTGCAGCACTAACAGATTCTAATTTGATCAATGCCTTGCGGTGCAGCTTTCCCACTCAACGTTACAAAAAGTGTAGCTTGGGGCATCACGCTATTGATGGCAAAATCAGATTCCTCCCCAGGTTAAGATCATACTTATGTAGAATCCACCACATTGTACTTGGGATTCAATCTGTGCATATCCTATCAGCACGCCAAACACAAAACAAAACAAAACAAAAGTAAAAACAAAAAACCGGTGTCTCCTCGTAGAGAGAGGGTTTGGATAGAGAGGCTGGACGGTAATGACAGAAGAGGATGGTTTGAGAATTCCACTGTTAGGTTATGAGGCTTTTAAAACGAGCATTTAAAGTATTTGATTGCTAAGCAGGGGTGTATTTATTCTTCTCTCTCTGGTTGTTAGTACCTGTCATTTGTCGCTCTGATTTTATTGTCTTGATCCCTGAGGGTCAACCTTCTTTTCTATTCCCACAGCGTTTAGCGAATTGCTCAACACACAAAGTGCGTACTTGTTGATTTTTAACGTACGTGTGTTTGCGTGCGTGCACAGCAACTGGGCAGAGGACGTGGGTGTGGGATGCAGGGAGCATTCCTTTTCCTCATTCTTTTCCCCTTAAGCAGCTGCAGCCTACATGCAGGCTTTCCGTCTAGGCGGGGAGAAGCCGAACCACTGACCCTTTAGCAAGTTGTCCCTCACAGAACAGGTGTCTCCCCCGCCTCTCCGAGGAGAGGGATGGCTGGCTGCTTAGTGACATGAGCCGCCGACCAATGAGAAGTCAGCCTCGGGCAGCCTCACCAATGGCCGTCCAGGGGGCGGGCCCGGTTTCCTGGGAGCCGGGCGGGCCAAGCTGGTCTGCTGCCGCGGTGGAGACTCCGCCGCTCACGCAGCCCGCCGCGGCTTCAGCGGCGGCGCCGTTCCCTGGCCGCGCGGCTCCCCGACGCACGGTTCGGGCGGCTCCCAGCGCGGCGCGGCTGCCCCGGCGTTCGGGTCCCCGTGGCCCCACGGCTCCCGCCCCGGGCTGCAGGGCGCGCAGGTGGGCCGGCGGCCGCTGGGAGATAGGCCCCCCGGGGGCAGCGGCGGACCATGGCGCGGAGACCTGGCGTGCCGGCTGCCTACGGGGAGGAGTTCTCCTTCGTCAGTCCGCTGGTGAAATACCTGCTCTTCTTCTTCAACATGCTCTTCTGGGTGAGATTCGGGGGGTCAGGGGGCACCCGGACTCTCGGGCATCTCTGGAGCGCCGAGGGGGCTGCCTGGGGCTGGGAGGTTCGGCCTGGGCTGCCCGGTGCCCAGGAGCGTGTCGAGTGGTGCCTCGTAGTTTTCTGAGCTGGCGACACTTGGGGGCATTTCTCCGGGGGAGGAAAACCACAGTGGCGCCGTGTCAAGAGGGGACGTTAAGAGGTGGGCATCATCCTTGCTGCCAGGGATGAAGCTTTAGCAGGGATGAGGATCTGTGTCAGGCCATGAAATAAAAAGAGGTTGGGAAAAGAAAGAGCTGGCTGGACAGCCCCATGGGCACATTTCATGGTTAGGGACTTTCAGGCCTGGGGGCTGGAAGGCCCGACTGGCCATACGGGGCGCGGGGCGGGGGTGGAGAGAGAGAGAGAGAAGGAAGAGAAACCCCAAGTCTTCCTTCGCCCCAGTTCCTCAGGGGCTTGTGTCAAGGGACTATATCTGTCCTTATTGCAGGCCTCGGTGTCTGCTCCTGTCAGGGCTGAAAAGGGTTAAGAATGGTCTCCAGATCCGATGTGTACCCCCAGCATGGCCCTAAACTTTGCCCTACCTTTTTCAAGAGCAGCTTCTCTACTTGGAGCTGACAGTCTTCAGATAATTCAAATAGGATTTTGTTGTTGTTGTTGGGCTGGAAGCTATGGCTCCTTTCAGAATCTTTTGTTTGGGGTGGAAAAGTGTAAACAGTATTAACCCTGAGCTCCCCGACACCTGGATTTCCGTTCCCACTCTACCATCCTTATTGATTTGACTGATCTGGGTAAATATGTTCAAGTCTATAGGCCTTCCCCTCCTCCCAGCAAAAACCTAACGCAGTGTATTGGGAGATGGCAGGAGAGGGCTGAGAATTCAGGGGGAGGGGGAGCCCATTAGAGAATGCTAGCCGAGTCCTGTTTCATAGCCAGAGAGTGCGTGGGCCCCTCTGGATTTGATAACAAGGGGAAGTCCTTCCCCATCTCTCCATTCTTCTGCCAGCTTCTACTGCGCCAAAGCTGCAGCCCAGAAGCCTATCATCCTTGCCTCTCTCAGCCCGAGACCAATAGTTCAGATTTGCCGGAGGGAATGATAGTGGGTCCTGGGAGAAGGCAGATCCAAGGCTGCTGCTGGAAAGGTTTCACAGGGGCCCTGGTGTGAAGCCCAGGCACAGGGTACATAAGTGCCAGCCTATTGGGACAAATGAGAGGCAGTCCAGAGGGTGGTGATGATGCTCACTCTCAGCCATCGTACTCTTGGGAAGATTGAAGTTTTGGGCTTCTGTCGTATTCTCCGTTTGGAACTAGGGTAAAAGAAAATCCAGCAGTCATCCTGTCAAACTTCCACGGTTTCATACGGGAGAAAGTTAAATCGCAACACCAGTCAGTATTTGCACCCGTGGCCAGCAGCTGGTTAGCAGGCTTGGGCTGGTGATTTTCTACTGAACCAGCAGCATGCGTGTAGGGAAAGTCCGGGACCGGATGGCTGCTACCGTGGATGGGGTAACCAGTCAACCCAAGTTCTTTGGCCTTGGTTCTGCTTCCCTGGGAGGTTTGAAAACAGGAAAAGCCCTCTCCACCCCTCTGCAGGGCTGAGGGAGTGTACTAAGGGGAACTCACCTCATAGGGGCAGGCACCAGTGAAACCACCTCTAGTGGGGCCTCACGTGGGCCTCCCACCGAGGCCTCACTCTTACCTGCCCTCCTCAATGCCAGCAGCTGGGTGCCTCTGTCACTCTCAGGATCGTTTTTTTGTTGTTGTTGTTGGTTTTTTTCTTGAATTGTTTGGTTCCACCGTATGTCCCTTTTATCAAGCAAATAACTTTGGGAGGTCACAGTCTGGAAGAGATCCAGGCTCATAGGCCCATTTACCTTGGTGAAGAATGTAAACTATCTAAATAAAATAATAATAATAATAATAATAATAATAATAAAAACATGTTAAAATGTAACCAGAAATGCCTCATGAAGGCATTTTGGCCACCTGCACACATGGGTGACAAAATGCTCTCTTACCCTGGATAAACATGGTCCCGCCTAAAAACTAAAATAAGATAAAATTTAAAAATGCTTTGTTTGAAATCAGAAGCTAGCCATGTTGGTACTACCCCCAAATTAGACCAGAACCCCCATTTTGAACCTACTGCAGATGCAAAAAAGTTGGGGGGTCTAGAAATAGTGTCTGGAAGGACAAGAGGCCCAGTTTCTTTCTGGCACCCACTTACTGTGTGACGCCAAGCCAACATATCTGACTCTCTGTCCTTAATCTTTTTCCTCTAAAGGAGGAATTTGTCTATTTCTGTGAACTATTTATAGATGAATAAATCACTTTGGGAACAGTTTTCTCTCTCTAAGACCTAAAGGATCTAAGCATGAGTCTCTCTGTCTTGGTCCCTGGGACACTGGCCACCCTAAGGGATGGTGAAAAGATGGTACTGTTCAGGCAATACTGCTTGTCACTTCTCTCCTAAGCCCAAAGCCCCAGTTTTATTCCACACTCGTGCAGCTATCAATACAGGGCCACTTCTCCAGCTCAGAGTTCCTCTCTGTTCCTATCCACTTTAGGGACTGGTGACCATGTGATGTCCCTTATAGGCTTCCAGTGTCCTAATCAAATAAATTTCCCCCTTTCTGCTTGGAAAACACCCATGGCTGGGACAGTTGGACCACTTTGCAGGCAGAGTGCATGTCTGGCCAGCTCCTGGGGAGCTATGTAGGGGTAGTCTTTGAAATATCTGTGCCTGAGACATGTTAGGAAGGTAGCCAGAATCCTCTGGGCTCACACTTGGGGATGGCAGCAGGGGCCACATCTACTGCAGCAGGAGCCCTGACCCCCCCGGGGGGGGGCATCTGGAATCCGATTCAGAAGCTGGTGCCTCCCTTGGAATCAGAACCAATCCTTCCTGTTCGTGTTTCAAATCTCATTTCTCTTTGGCATAGAAACTCTAGTTTTTTCCCCAGAATCAGGTTGCTGGGCCACTGGTTGTTGAGTTTCCATAGTCTGAAACTAGTCTGCTCCAAGATCCTAGAAGTTGTATTTAAACTCTTTAGAAGTAACTGCCTCCCTCCTTCCCTCTGTTGGTCACCTCTGTACTGTGTGAACACACTGAAACAGTGTCCTAGGCGGGAAACAGTGTCCCAGGCGGGAAACAGTGTCCTAGGCGGGGAAACAGTGTCCTAGGCGGAGCACTTGTTGGTGGGAGTATTATCAGTGCTACCCTGCTTCTCTCTTGCTGGTCCTTTATCCACTCCGAGCAGCAGGTGGAGTGCTTTCGTTGCCTGTACTGCAGTCATGTGCACCTAGACCCCACCCCGGGCTCCTGAGTGTGGAGACTGCCTAATTTGACTCTGGATTCTTACTACCCCGGGGCAGGAGTAAATGCTGAACGGACGTTTGTTGCCTGAGAGAGCAAAGCTTCTTGGGGGAGGCCCAGTGTCTTTTCTTACTCTTCTCCTCCCTCTTAGACTTATTCTGTGAAGACGCAGCCTAGCCTTGCCTGCCTGAGCACTCCTAGTGGTGAGGTACCCAACTGTGTCCTCCTCTACCTGACACCTCTCACCCTCCAGCCAGGTCAGAAAAAAAAAAATGACAGCTGTCCTCTTGAGTAGCTCCCAGTGCCTCATGTGATTGCCACCCTCCACATGGGCTTTCTTCTGTTTGTCTGTGACACATGTGGACCCCATCCGGGCCTTCCCTGTTAACTTTGATGCACGTCCTTTCAAAACACCTTTGCAATAAATGTCCTAATTTGGATGAAGAAGCAGCAGTCATTGTAATCTGCCTCCTGACCCATTTATGGATGTCCTCCAGGCACTGAGACTCATCCCAGAACACCTGTAGCACTCTCCTGTAACTTCTCAGAAGCCAGGGGGGAGTGACCAGACGTCAGGCCTGACAAAGTCCTGTAAAGTCCTTCCATCTCTCCTGATCTGTGGTCTCCTGAAGGCTGTGTAACCCACGGCCTCTCCACCCTGCACTCCTCCACCCACAGGCTACACAGGCTTCAGTGAATGAAACAACCAGATTCTTGGTTTTGGGATATTTGTTTGGTTGGTTGGTTTTGCTTTGATTTGTCTTTTGAGACAGACGGGGCTCAAACTCATTTTGTAGCCAAGTCTGGCCTTGAATTTCTGATACTCCTACTTCTAACTCCTGAGTGCTGAAATTTCAAATACACTTCTGCCACTGAGTGTAGCTTCTTTTCTTTTCTTTTCTTTTCTTTTCTTTTCTTTTCTTTTCCTCTCTCTCTCTCTTTTCTTTTCTTTTCTTTTCTTTCCTTTTCTTTTCTTTTTTCTTTTTTGGAGACAGGATTTCTCTATGCAGTCCTGGCTGTCATGGATTTCTTTTTTCTCTCCCCAGCTTCCTCTCTTTGTATGCACGTGCGTGTGTGCACGCACACGTGTGTGTTTATCTTCTACCTTGTTTGAGACAGGGTCTCTTATTTGATGGTGCCCGTGCTAGTATGGCTGGCCTCAGAGCATCTAGGGCTCTCTTAACCCTGCTTCCCGTCTCACAGTAGGAGTACTGGGATTCTAGCTTAACCCTGCTTCCCGTCTCACAGTAGGAGTACTGGGAGGCTAGACATGTGCTACTAAGCGAAGCTTTTACACGGGCTCTGGGGATTTGAACTCAGGTCTTCATGCTTACTACAAGTTTTGCCCACTGAGCCATCTCTCCAGCCCGTCTTTTTTATTTGGACAGGCTTCAAATTTACAGAGATCTCCTTGCCTCAGCCTCCTGAATTCTGATGTTATAAGCATGGTAGCTACCATGCCTGTCTCCGGATAGTTTTACAAAAACAACAGAAATGCCACACTAGTGAATCCCTGTAAGCCCAGGGTTCCGGAAGCTGAAGAAGCAGGAGGCTCTTTCTGCCATAATAGACTCCACAGTGAATTCAGGTAGGCCTGTGCTTCTACATGGCAAGTTCCAGGCCAGCTTGGCTGGGCACACAGTAAGACCTTGTCGCTAAAGAACAAACAAACTTCAAACCACCATAGGTAAAGATAAGAGCCATCACATCTCAAATGCCTTATCTCCCTAGCAACTCTGCTCTACTGAGTCTTGTACTAAGTAGAAAGCTAAAATTTCACCTTTTTTTTTTTTGAAAGAATTTAAGAAGTGCACAATTCTTCTCATGGTTTTGGTAACAGACTATGATTTAGACTGGTACTCTGGGACTGTGAGTTTGGATTGGGGTTGGGGGAACCTCACTTTGTAGCTCAGGCTATCTTTGAACTCACAGCACTCCCCCTGCCTCAGCTGTCTGAGTTTGGGGATTCCAGGCACGGATATTATGTCCAGTTACCTTTGAAGAGAAAAAGCAGTTATGCATGGTCTGTGGAAGACAAGGTCAGCACATGACATGATGAGGAAAGGGCCCTGCTAACTCCTCCATTTCGTCAAGGTGACATCATCCAGTTCAGAGGGTACAAGCTAAAAGCCAGTGTCTCACAGTGGTCTCAGAATTCCAGGAACAGCAGAGCTGGATGACACAGGGGCCCAGCATGTGCGGGTCCTGGGAAACAAGAGGAAGGGCCTTGCTTTGTTTTAGGTGGCTGTGAATTCCTGCAGTCCACCCAGAACCAGGCTAGAATACCTGAGAAACAAAGTAGAGACTCATTTCTACTTCCTCTAGAATGGAGTCGCCGTTTTTGTTTTTTTTTTGGGGGGGGGGGCTTTGGTAGTGCTAAGGATTTGGTCTGGGGCAGACTTGAATCCTTTATTACCGTCTTCGGAAGAGGGAAAGAGACTCTAAGGGAGGGGGCCACTGAAACAACCCCCAACCATCTGCAGATGGATTATAAAATGTGGAGGTGACTGCAGCTGGAAGGCCCTGCTTCTTCATCCCCTGTCCTCCCCTTTTAGGTGTCAGAGGTGCCTCTGAGCCTCCTACCAGGCCTTACTGGTACCCTGTTATGTTCTGCTTCCTCTCTCCCCTCCCTGAGCTCCACCTGCTTTGGAGATTGCCAGATGCTCCCCAGGAGGACTGAGGGCAGCTGTTCTTCCTGCTTCATGATAGCCCCACGGGGAAGGCATGGGATCAGGGGTAACTGTGGTGCAGAGATAACAAGGCAGCCAGCCCAGTGGCTGCGGTCCAAAGGCTTTGATGACTAGAAGTAGGTTCCTTTCTCATTTCAGAAACTCACTAACTGAGTGAACTACGCAAAGTCACTTGGATGCTGTGAACCTCAGCTCTGTAAAATGGAGACGTAAATGCCCTCTTGGTTGGGGCGAGATGTTAGTATATAAGTTTAGTCTGGGGCCCGAAAAACAACTCAGCAGGTAAAGGTGTCTGTCACTAAGCCAGATGACCTGAGTTCAATCCCTGGGACCCAGAGCGTGGAAGGAGTGAAACAGCTCCCAGAGGTTGTCCTCTGATTTCCACGTTTGCACGGTGGCACGCACGTGTATATGTGGACACACACATAAGCAAATGAGTAAGTAAGTAAATGAAGTTTTGTCTGGTGCTGGCTCATGGCCCTCCCAGGAGGAAGTTACTACAACTGTCCTTGGAAACAGCAGGGGTCCCCTGCTGGGGTGGGCTTAGGTGGGAGGCCCTTAGATGAAGCCTCCATCAGGAAAGAAGAGAAGGGCATGTGGATGGGAGTGACTCCAAGGGCCAGCTTTAACTCCTTTGCTCACAGTCTCACCATTAGCCATAGAAAGATGAGAATTATATTAATAATTAGTATTTTCTATTTTATGAAAGCTCTGTGTGTGTGTGTGTGTGTGTGTGTGTGTGTGTGTGTGTGTGTATCCCCTAGGAACAGGGCTCCACTCCTATCTCTCAGGGCCTCCTCAGGGTTTGGCAAGCCACCAGCAATCAATTTGCCTGTAGTTGTTGACACTGAGCTTGGGAGCCTATGTTGGCTGCCTCAACTTAGGGTCCTGAACCATAGGGGAGAGAACAAGACTTATTTCCCTGCATATGTCAAATCATGGGTGTCTTTTTCTAATTTGCAAGAGAAGCCAAAATAGTGGAGAGATTTTTTTTTTCATTTCCTGTTTTCATTTTGAATAGTTTCAGGGCCTTGACTGTTCACCCTCTAATCAGCTCTAGCAAGGGGGCAGAGAAAAGCCCCAGTCACAACACTGTAATGGAAATATGGAAACTGTTTAGAGCCTGTGTTGTTTTATGGCGTGCAGAGACATATATCTAATAGAATGTTATGGTAGCAAAATTATGTTTTTATGAGATAGGAATTAGTGTCTTATGCTTCCTCAAAATGCAACAGTATCTGTCTTAGTCAGGGTTTCTATTCCTGCACTAACATCATGATCAAGAAGCAAGTTGTGGTGGAAAGGGTTTATTCAGCTTACACTTTCCACATTGCTTTTAATCACCAAAGGAAGTCAGGACTGGAACTCAAGCAGGAGCTGATGTAGAGGCCATGGAGGGATGTTCCTTACTGGCTTGCTTCCCCTGGCTTACTCAGCCTGCTTTCTTATAGAACCCAGGACTTCCAGCCCAGGGGTGGTACCACCCACAAGGGGCCCTCTTCCCTTGATCACTAATTGAAAAAATGCCCTACAGCTGGATCTCATGGAGGCATCTCCTCAAGGGAGGCTCCTTTCTCTGTGATAACTCCAGCCTGTGTCAAGCTGACACAAAACCATCCAACACAGTATCTATGTAATATTCCTGTCAAAAATGTGTAACATACCAGGTGTGGTAACAAAGTGGGAGTGGGACGGTATGGGTGTGGGTAGACAGCCTCAGGAGTTCAAGATCATCCTGAGCTACATGGTGAGTTTGAGACCAGTAATGATGTGGGATCCCATTTAAAAGTGTTACACCAGAGGCTGGAGAGGTGGCTTAGTGGTTAATAAGAGCACACTGGATCTTCTTCCAGAGGACCCCGGTTCAGTTTCCAGCACCCACAAAGAAACTGTCTGTACCTCCAGCTTCAAGAGATCCAACACCCTCACACAGCCATACATGCAGGAAAAATGTCAATTCATATTAAATAAATAAATCATTTAAAACACATATCACCCCAAGCTTCCAGTCTAGCCCATCTCCAGTTTTACTAGCCCCCCCCCAATCACACTGGTCTGGGGTGCAGATCAGTGCCTCAGTCAGCCCACATTGGTGAAGTGTCTTCTTACAGTAGACGGGAATTAACGCAGAGACCCACGGTGGACAACGTGTAGACAGTGAGAGACAGTGGAGCACAGAGTCCTACATGGGGATGTTTTCATCAAATCCCTACCCTTAAGACCTAGAGGACTCTGGAAGAGGAGGCAGAAAGATTGTAAGAGCCAGAGGTGGTAGATGACTCCAGGGAACTCATGTCTTCAGGACCCAGCAGGACTGATGCACATATGAATGCAGAGCCTGGCAGCATGCATAAAATGTGCATAGGTTCAAATAGGATGGCAGCCAGCACTAAGAGGGCAGGGAAGCCAGCTGCAGTTGATACCCAGTGGCAAAGGGAACATCACCTCCCTCAGTGGATTCTCACTGAGTGTATCTGCCACCCTTCAGGACAGGCCCAGGGCTGTTGGCTAGCACAAGACTAACTCAGTGGTAGTCTGTGGACCTTTTGTTTTGGTTTAGCATTCTTTTGGCTTATTGGTCTTTGCTTGTTTTGACTTTTGGTTTTGTGGGTTTTGTTCCCTTGAGTTTCTTGTTTTTCTGGTGTGTGTGTGTGTGTGTGTGTGTGCGTGTATGTATGTGTCTATGTCTGAGTGTGTGTGTGTGTGTGTGTGTGGGTGTGTGTGTGTGTGTGTGTGTGTGAGAGGGAGAATAAAGATGGGTAGGAAGGAGATGGGTAGTATCTGGAAGGAATTGAGGGAAACATGATCAAAATATGTTGTATGAAAAAAAATTTCAATACAAAATGCCATCCCAAAAAACTAAGTTTATAAAAGTAAAAAATTTAAGGGTGGCTTTTTATTTAAATGGACTTTTTCAAATTTATTTGTATTTATTGTGTGTGTGTGTATATATATATATATATATATATATATATATATATATATATATATAGTGGGCATTCATGTGACATACATGTTTGAAGATCAGAAGACAGTTTGCCAGAGTTGGCTCTCTCCTACCATGTGGGCCCTAGGAATCAAACTCATGTCTTCTCGTAGCTTGTTGGCAAGCCCCTGTACTCACTAATCCCTTCACCAGCCCTTTTAAATAAGTACTTCACAGAACAGTTCCTCCGTGCTAACACCGTAGGTCAGTATGCTGTGTCTGTTACAGTCAGCAGCATTCCCACTCTGCTCTGAACTTTAATCAGGCTCCCTTAGTTTTTCCTATCTGTTCCAGATCCCACACTACATTTAGCTGTCATGTTTCCTTCCTCTTCCTCCTGGTTGCGACAGTTTCTGACTTGGTTTTGATGGTGTTTTTGAGGCATTGTTGTAGGATTTTGTAGATGGTCCCTTTATGAGAACTGCCTGATGCCTGTTCTTGGTGTTCCTGTGGGTTTTGAGGAGGAAGACCACAATGGCAAAGTAACATGTTCCTCCAGTGACTCGTCACCATCGGCCCACTGCTACTGAGCGGGCACCATCGGCCCACTGCTACTGAGAGGGCACCATCGGCCCACTGCTACTGAGCGGGCACCATCGGCCCACTGCTACTGAGAGGGCACCATCGGCCCACTGCTACTGAGCGGGCACCATCGGCCCACTGCTACTGAGCGGAACGAGACGCTGAGGTGCTGTCGGTTGGTTTCCCCGATGTGCAGTTGCTTTTTCCTCCTCTGTGCTGTGCTCTTTGGAAGAAAGACTATGCACAGCGCACACATAAGGAGAAATGAGTTCTGTTCTATCTCTGTGATAGCTACATTTATTAGATAGTCTCTATTAAGTCATTTATTTGTATCGATAATAAGTACACAGACAACTATTTTATACTATGGGCAGTGCTTTAATACAGTTACGCTTTTTACTTTATTTTAAATTACATGTGCATGTGTATATGGCTGTGTGTAGGTGTGCATGTGAGGTCAAGTGCCCAGGGAGGTCAGAGGCATAGGTCCCCTGGAGCTGGCAGTTGTGAGTCACCCAGTGTGGTTTCTGGGAACCAAACTTGGGTCCTTTGTAAGAACAGTATGCACTCAATCATTGAATCATGGCCCTCGGCCCCCATGGTTATTTACTCCGATGCTCTGACCATGGATAGCTCATTCACTTGGTGCTTGTGTCTCCTCAGTGTGAGAATTCTGACTGTGTGGTAAATGTCTCTGTGTATCAGCACCCTTGTGGGAGTCAAAGGAAGACACAGAGTCTTTCCTTCTATTCTTCTCTGCCTTATTTCCTTCCTATAGAGTCTCTCATTGGAGCTGAAATTTTCTGCTTTGGCTAGGCTGGCAGACCAGCAGTCTGCAGATATGTGCTTCCTAGTGCTGGGTACTGGTGTGCTCTAGCCCTTTCTCGCCAGAGTCCTGCAGATGACCATTTTCATTCCAAGGTGATAACTCACTTTATATAAGAATACAGGGACCGGAGCATACAAATTATTTTATATCATCTGACTGACAGCTTTTTTGGGAACATAAATTTTCCTAAAAGCTAGGCTCAACTATTTTGAAAATGGTACCTAGCTTTTAAAAGTTTCTAGCCAGGCTTCATTCTGTCCATTATGTGAAAACCTTCTAAGAAGAAAAGTGACTTTATCTCTATCCCCTGAAAGCAAGCCATTGATGGGATTCTTACTACGGGGGTGTTGTGCTAAAGATTGGTACCATAGGGAGATTACCAGAGTGAGAGGGAGGCTGTACAGTGTTCACATGCTGCCACAGCACCATACACACTCGACCAGATGTCCTTCTGCTCTTTCAGCGTAAGAGGTGAGTGTCTGAATCCTTTCTGGAGCTCCATACATCTTTAAAGTTGATGGTGTTAATGTCTGCAGCACTAACCTTGTCGTGGTGGCAGCAGCAGCGTTGAGGCTCCAGGGTGGGAAGTGTGGGCAGGGATGGAGATGTGAAGGACAAAACTGTGAAGTGCAGGTTTGGAGGGCTCAGGGGAGAGATGTCCTTAACGATCAGGTTAACAATTAATAATATTCATGCCTCAATCTGGATTTTAATGTAACCTATTTTCTATCGTACATTCCTGGTTGGCTGCACTTGAGGCTTAAAAGTCCATAAACTGGCTGCACTGTGGGCTCACCAGGACCTCTCAGAACTACAGTTGCCTGGGTCTCCTGGCCAGGGAGTCTAAACTGCTTGGTTTGCAGGGCAGGCTGGGCATGAAGGGTTGAATAGTCCCCTCCACCTCCAGGTGCCCAGGTGGCTCTAATGCAGTCAAGTTGAGAGCCACTGCCCTAAGCTGAGGATGCACTTGCTTTCCCTGCAGGATAACACAGATTGTAGGCCCTCAGCACCTTATCTAGCAGCTGGTGGGTCGGATTTGAATAGCGCATTCGTTTTTGTTCTCCCAATTGTAATGTTTAAAACAACACAGATTTAATCTTTCACATTTCTGGAGATCCAAAGCCCAAAGCGGGCTTTCCTGGGCTAGCATCAGGTGTCTGTAATTCCATGTTTCTTCCTGTGTTCTCTAGGGGAAATGTCCTTTCCTGCTCCAGCCTCTGAGGCTGCCTGCATCCCTTGGTCCATCCCTTACTGCATCACTCACTTCAACCTTGCTTCCACTGCTCTGCCTCTCTCTCTCTCCGAATCTGCCCCTCTCCCTTCTGATAAGGTCTGCTTGTGACCATACTGGGTCCTGGGCAGTGGCAATGGGGAGGGGGCAGAGGAATGAGGAGATCTTTAAACCCTAAATTCTAAATCACATTTGCAAAAAGTCTCTTTGGCAACATAAGATACTATATTCACAGGTTCATAGAATTAGGACATTATTGCCTTTACCCCAGAGGATGGAGCAAGTGTTGTAATTACATGCCCATGGAGAGAATTAAGTTGCCCTGTGATATGTGGCCTCTCTCCCTCTCTCCCATTCTTCTTCTCCCATCTCTGTCTCTTTTGTTGAAGTAAGGTCTCATGAAGCCCTTACAACGTACCCAAGGCGGGCTTGAGCTTCTGATTCTCCCATTTCTCCCTCCAGAGCTCTGGGATTGCAGGCATGCACAACCACACCTGCTGGTTTGATCCCTGTACAAAGTTATCCAATCTAGAAAAGTTTAGCCTGTGTGGAGATTAGGAACGACAGAAATACAGAATAGGTACTTATTTTTAATTAAGTTCACAGGAAAAGAACAAAAGTTCACAACTGCAGTTATGTGCACTAGTGAGGGAAAGTCTGTGTGGAGGGCAGAAGACAGTTTTGTGGAGTGGGTTCCAGGTACTGAACTCAGGTTGCCATACTTGCCTCTCCCTGCTGAGCCATCTTCCTGGCCCAGGTATGTTAAGTTTTCAGGGACAGAGACATTTATTTGCTCATACTGTTAAAGGTTCGTCCAGACCTGGCAGTGACTGGCATCCCTGACCTAGGATTTCCCTGCCTCCCATGTTTCCTAAGCCTGGCCATGGGTTAGCAAGTCAGCTGTGGGGCACCTACAGCCCCACATTCAGCTCTGTAAGCTGCCCTGTTTATCCCAAGCAGAAGATGAAGGCTAATATTTGGACCCAAGTCAGAGGAAGGGCCAGACTTGGGTGGGGGTGAGGAGACAGGGCTGAGCATGTTGGACCCGAGTCAGAGGATGGATCTGAGTAGGGGCCAGGAGAAAGCACTATGGATTCATACACTTGATCTTAGCCAAAAGGCCAAGAAACCATAGCACTATGGATTCACAAAGAAGCATTCCAAAGACTTATTTTTAACCCAGGAGTGGCATTAACTACATACTTGTCTTTTGCTGAATAGTAAAGAATGTTCAGAAATAACTCCTAAATGGAACAATGTCTTCCTCACAGAGGGCTAGTTTAATCTCATTACCTGACCGAGGGCCCAGCTCCCTTCTCTCACTGAAGGCCTCCCAGGTGGCTCTTTCCTGCAGAGTGTTGTCTCTCTGTGGGATCTAGCTGCCATACCCTTCCCTCCTGAGCTGGTCAAGCCCCTGCTGCTGGCACCTCTCCGCCAGAGCCTGGCCTAATCTATTGCCATGGTGACAGTGAGCTGCTGCTTAGCACCAGCCTGGAAACTGGGCTGGAAGCTGAGGGGAGAGCTGGGGCTACCAGGCACTCTTGGAAGCCTTGGAAACAAAGACCCCTCTGGGGGCCTCTCGTGGCTTTGCTCTTTCAGGGAGGAGCCATGAAATCTGTAAGGCCTAAATCGGCTTCTTCCTTACTGGAATCAGAGTTTGTAAAGATTCCTTCCTGTGTAAGCACACTCCTGCCTTTCACTTTGGTGTGCACTTTTATCCTTGGCTTCCAATGGAGTTAGTTTGATGTAGGTGAGTTAGAATTCAGAATTGAACAAATCCTGTGTGGTCCTGTTGGTGATGGTATATAGTATTCAGTGTCAGAAATTTAGGTGTTTTCCAAACATTATTTTATTCAATTGGGGGGGGGGGACTGACAATATGGCTTAGTGGGTAGAGGTGCCTGCAGCCAAGGCTGACAGCCTGAGTGTGATCCTGGAACACGTAGTGGAAGGAGAAAATCAGCTCCTGCAGCTATCCTCTTCCTTCACGTGTGTGCCACAGCAGGAGCTCACACATGAACAGATGTCAGAAATGGAAACTAACTTGTTTTTATTTATATGCATGTGAGCATTTGCCTGCATGTTTGTAAGTGCCCTCAGATGCCAAAGATTGCTTCCAGAAGTAACCAACTGGAGTTACAGATGGTTGTGACTGGAACGTGGGTGCCAGGACCTTAACCCAGGTTCTCTGCAAAAGCAAGTGCTCTTAACTGCTGAAACTCTTCTCCAGCCCCTAAAACATTTTTTTAAGACGTAGAGAAATATAAGTTTATCCAGGCAATGATGGCTCACACCTTTAACCCCAACACTTGGGAGATAGAGGAAGGCAGATCTCTGAGTCTAAGGCCAGCCTGGCCTCCAGAGTGAATTACAGGACAGCCAGGGCTACTCAGAAAAAACCTGTCTTGAAAAATCAATAAGGAAAGGGGAGTGGGGAGAAAGAGAAAAAAGAAAAATAAAGATACGATTATATTTTAGATAGTTTTGGCTGGAGAAATGGCCCAGTGGTTAAGAGTGTTTACTGTTGTAATTCAGGACTTGCCTGGAATTTAGATTCCAGCTCCCACACAAAACATTTCACAAACACCTTCATCTCTAACACCAGATCCAAGGATCTTCTGTGCTCTCTTCTGGCTTCAGTGGGCACCCACACAGACACATGTGAAAAAAAAAATTTTTTTTTGAGGCAGGCTCTTGCACTGTAGCACAGGCTGGCTTTGAATCTCGATCTCCCATCTCAGCCTCCTAAATGCTAAAATTAAATGCCATAAGCCATCACACTTGCCCCTTGTCCGTAATTCCATCTTCACATGCAAAAGTCATGAAGACTCTGAAGGTTGTCCCAAATGGAGTTCAGTATTTGAATCTCTCAGAAGGGGCCATGCTTTGTTTTAATTGTGTGTGTGTGTGTGTGTGTGTGTGTGTGTGTGTGTGTGTGTGTAAGTTTTGGTGCTTGTGATTGAACCCAAGGCCTTGTGCTGTAGCCCTGAGTTATACCTCCAGACCTGTCTAGAAGCCTGTGTTTTTAATCACTGTTCTGTTCTATATTGAACTTGTACTGCCTTGATTTCTCCATCTGTGAAATGGAGACACTATCTGTCTCACAAGATGATTGTGTTATAGAGAATAAAGGAGACAGTGCTGGGAAGTTTCTTGTGGAGGTAAAGCACCCACCCTTAGCGGTGTTGGGTAGGGGACAGCTGCTCCTGTGCCCTGAGAAGCCTGGCCTCTCCTGACTCCTTTCCTGTTCCCACAGGTAATTTCTATGGTCATGGTGGCCGTGGGTGTCTATGCCAGGCTGATGAAGCATGCAGGTGGGTTATAGGTCTCCCTCTGCCTCTCCTCACCCTTGCCACACCTCTGCTTGCTCCAGCACTGGCCCTGGGCTGAGGTCAGAGGAGCAGCCCCCTGAACCCAGTCTTACTGGGCCACTTCAGACTGGCAGTGCACGTGGGTTTTCCTGAGCCCCCACCCCCTCCCAAAATCTGTCTGATGTAAGCCCTGGAGAGAAGCTAGGTAGAAGCAGAGAGCAGTCAAGGACTTTGCCCCCCAGCCTGTCCTGAAGTAACTCAACCTTAATTCCCCTGCAGAGTATCTAGGAATCTGCCCAGCCAGTGAGCCCAGTGCCACTCTAAGTCATCTCTGGAGCAAAAGCGGCTGCTCTACTCACAAGCCTGGAATGAAGGCTTTCCCTAGTTCTTCAAGTTACATGCCAGGACTCCTCCAGCACTTTTGCTCTTCCCTGTGAGAAGGTCTTTCCCATAATCTCCACCAGACAAGGAAGTTCCCCCCAATACAGGAAAAAAGATTGGGTGCACCCCTCATCCTTCCCTGGGAGCCCCCTCAGTGGGCAGCAGACTCTGGCTGAGGGTCAGCCTTTCTCCCAGAAGCAGCTTTGGCTTGTCTGGCGGTGGACCCTGCTATCCTGCTGATCGTGGTGGGTGTCCTCATGTTCCTGCTCACCTTCTGCGGCTGTATCGGATCCCTTCGGGAGAACATCTGCCTTCTGCAGACAGTGAGTGGTCAGGCTGTGCAGAAAAGCTTTGCTCGCTCTACTTCCTTGTGCTTCCTGCTCCCCTCTACCATCCTATAGAGGTCCATTCTGTCCCCTCTGTCTCATCCTACCCTCAAAGCCTGGGCTGTCTGCTCCTCGATGCAGAGTTCCACCTCCTTAGCATTGTCCTAGAGGCAGGAATCTTTGTCATGTGAGGGGGGTGGGGTGGAGAAGAGTCCAGCTGCCTCTCCTTGGCCCTGGAAAGGGCTGCTTCCCAGAGCAGTGACGCTGTTCCTTGTCTTACCACAGTTCTCCCTCTGCCTCACCATCGTGTTCCTGCTGCAGCTGGCTGCTGGCATCCTGGGCTTCGTCTTCTCAGACAAGGTAACACTGGGAGCCTGGAGGCCTCTTGGTACCAGAGGGAGGAAGGGGAAGTTCCTACTGATTAATTAACCACAACTCATTTTCCCCTGGGAAGCATCAGCCTTTGAAAGGTTCCCCTTAGGGATGGATAAATGGCCTTTGACATCAATCTGTTTAAAGAGAATTTCATGACTGTAAGGTGTTTTCCTTTGACAACCTGATGCCATGGTGCGCGCTGAGGGGGGGGGGGGGAAGAAGAGGGGAGGGGAAGGGGGGATCTATAAACATGAGGAACATTAAAATAACCTACATACTTAAATGGTAAACGACTAAGTAGAACTCAGTGATCAAAACCATAGACAACTTGAAGAGACTGTTATCCAGACACTGTCTATTGAACTCACTGTGGAAAGCAGAGGGAAGGCAGCCCCTGTTCTGAACCTTGCTTTCAGCGTCTGGAGGTCAGCTGCCCAAGGCAACAGTCCCAATTAACCAACGTTTCCTTTAATCCCAGCACTGGGAAACCGGAGGCAGAGAGATTTCCACTAGCTTGAGTTCAGCATTGTCTACCTTGTAAGTTCCAGTGTAGCTGGGACCAGTAGTAGTGAGAAATCTGTCTATTTTTTAAAAAGGAAGAAAAGTGTAGCAAGGTGTATTGGTGCATGCCTTTATTCTTAGCATTCAGGAGGCAAAGGCAGGTGGATCTCTGAGTTCCTGGACAGCTTGGTCTACAGAGTGCATTCCAGGCCAACATGAGCTACCTAATGAGACCCCCACCTTGAAAACAAAACAACACCTCTCCCCCAAAAATCGGGGGAAGAAAAATGAATCAGAATTTCATTCTCAAGTTACAAATAGCTACCAGGAATACAAAAAGTACAAAACTATGAAATAAAGTCATAGGAACAGAAGCCAGCTGTGATGGCACACACCTTTGTGCCAGTGCTCTAGAGGCAATGGAATCTGAGTTCAAGGCCAGCCTGATCTACATAGTGAGTTCTGACAGATGGGGCTATATAGAGAAACCTTGTCTCAATAACAAACACACACCAAGCCATAGGAGAAAGTAGTTGAGCAGAGAGAGACCATGGTACAAGCAGCTAGGAGGGGCTGAGCAGAGAGAGACCATGGTACAAGCAGCGAGGAGGGGCTGAGCAGAGAGAGACCATGGTACAAGCAGCGAGGAGGGGCTGAGCAGAGAGAGACCATGGTACAAGCAGCGAGGAGGGGCTGAGCTGATTTGTAGTTGACAAGTTCTTCTGGCTTAACGAAGTCGAGGTGAGTCTAAAGAGCAGTTTTCTTGTTGTCCACTAGAGGTCAGTGTCTCCACTTAGTGAACCACTTCCTGCTAAAACAAAATTCCTTCACTGTACCAGTCAACAAGTATTCCGGGTACTAATACACAGAGGTAGATAGGGGTAGGTAGAGAGAGGTAGATAACACTGCATTGTTCTAAGGACAGTTCTGAGAAGCCGTGATGTCAGGAGCAGTGTTGCCCTGGTCCACTGGTACCCACTGGTACCCACTGGTACCCAAGGGCAGAGTGGATGGGCCTGAACCAACAAACGTCTTCCCTTGCAAGATCTCCTTCAGATTAAAGATGATCTGAGGGAATATGACCTTGACAGTTGGTAGCTGCCCCAATTTTAATTTTAGTCTGTGATTCCCTGCCCCCTCCCCCCAACCTCTTGGGAGGCAGTTACTAATACCTTTTAGTGACATGGGCCTGACAGTGACAGGGATTCTCAGTTTTTAGGCCTTGGGATGAATTTGTGGTAGGGTGAGGCTCTCTAGTGAGTTAATGACCCCCAGGGTGAGATAGGATTATCCAGTGTATAACAAGGGAGCGGGCATAGGAGCTGGTGGCAGTGCATAGGTGTGGTGGAAAGCCTGGAGCTGGGACAGTATGCAGGGACTTAGGGCTGTTTGGCTGCACTAACTTTAGTGGCTGTTAGCATGCACCCAGAGTGGGGGGAGAGCCTTACCAAGCCTGTGCTGATCCTTTGGAACCTGGCACAAGGGAGGGAAGGGCTACGCTGGGCCTCTTACCCTACAAAGTGTGCTATGACAGTAAACCATAGAGACATCTAGAAAGGAGAGCAGATGACAAAACAGTAGTGTTGGTGACTCTCCGGATGCTGTGATAAAGCACCATGGTCAAGGCGACTTAGAAGAGTCTCTTTGGGCTTACCGATCCAGAGGGGTAAGTCTGGCATAGCGGGGAGACACGGCAGCCACAATGGGCATGGTGGCAGACGTAGGGTGCTGAGGACTCAGTCCTGAACAGACAGGAAGCAGAGAGTGTCCTGGGAATGGCACAGAGCTTTTAAACCTCAAAGCCCACACCTAGTGACATACTTCCTTCAACAAAGCCACACTATCTACACCTCCCCACCCAGTGCCACCAACTAGGCACTCTGAGACGATGGGAGGGGGGCATTTTCATTCAAACCACCGCAAATGCTGATCTGTGTTTGCTGTTGTTTCTGAGGGGATTAATAATTATGAATTAATCCTGTGTTCTGATTGTATCTGGCAGGCTCGGGGAAAAGTGAGTGAGATCATCAACAATGCTATCGTGCATTATCGAGATGACCTGGATCTGCAGAACCTCATTGACTTTGGCCAAAAGAAGGTACCAGTCAAGTCTGGTGTGATCACCCAGTGCCCTGTGGGTAGGGGTAAAAATGTTACTGCAAGAAACGCCTTACTCTCTAGGCCTACGGACTTCTTTACCTGATAAATAGTGTGTTCTAAGAAGGGCTTTGTGGGGGCAGGTACTGCTAAGGGCATAGAATGCTACATATAGCACTACATATATACATATATGTGTACATATGCACATCTGTATATATATATATATATATATATATATATATATATATATATATATATACACACACATACATGTATATACACACACAAATGTATATATTATAATATACACACATATGATACATATACATATAATACATATGCTTATATAAAGAAGAAGAAAGGAAAGATTATTAGTCTTACAAAAGGATTCTGGAAGAATTAAAAAAAAAACATTGTAAGGGATTACCTATAGGGGGAGAAACAATCAAATTTTATTATATATCACATTAAAAATTGTGACCAAATATATATAATCAAAAAATGCTAGCTGGGCGTGGTGGCGCACACCTTTAATCCCAGCACTCTAAAGACACAGAAGCAGGTGGATCTCTGACTTCTTGGCTAGCCTGGTCTATAGAGTGAATTCTGGAACAGCTAGGGCTACACAGTAAAACCCTGTCTCAAACAAACAAACAAACAAAAAAAACAAAGGTCATTTTGTTTTGTTTTGCTTGTTTTTGTAAAACCAGGAGTAGAACCCAGAGCTATGAACACCATGGACAAATACTCTACACTACTGAGCTATACCCATAACCCACAATTTACCATTTTATGTATTAAAAAGATTTACATTAAGTGGATGTATTGACACAACTGGTAATCCTTCCTAGTTGGGAGGCTAAGACAGAGTTCAAGGCCTTCCTGGGTTATTCAGTCAGTTCAGGGACAGGCTGAGTAACTGCTGAGATGCTGGGGTTATAGCTCAGAGGTGAGCGCCTGCCTTGTATGTTTGAGGCCCTAGGCTCAATCCCAGCATAAAAGGGGAAACATTGGGCTGGAGAGATGGCTCGGTGGTTAAGGGTACTGACTGCAGCTGGGCAGTGGTGGTGCACACCTTTAATCCCAGCACTTGGGAGGCAGAGGCAGGCAGATTTCTGAGTTCAAGGCCAGCCTGGTCTACAGAGTGAGTTCCACGACAGCCAGGGCTACACAGAGAAACCCTATCTTGGGGAAAAAAAAAAAAGAGTACTGACTGCTGTGCTAGAGGTCCTGCAATTCCCAGCAACCACATGATGGCTTACAACATCTGTAATGGGATCTTATGCCTTTTTCTGGTGTTTCTGAAGACAGTTACTCGTATAAATAAAATAAATCTTTAAAAGAGGAGGGGGTAATCATGCTGTATATGTAGGCATAACCACCATCTATTAGCAGAACTTTTCCATCTTTGCCTGTATGGCAGTGCACACTGACCCTTTTATTTGAAAAGATGGAATTGGAAATATTAGCAGTTCAAAGCTAGACTTGGCTTCATATTGAGTTTCAGGCCAGCTGGTTACAGGAACCCCCATCTCAACAACAAAACAAGACAAAACAGCTTGTCTTGGACAAGTGAAACGGCTCAGTGGATGAACGTGCTTTTTTTTAATTGTTATACGTAAGTACACTGTAGCTGACTTCAGACACACCAGAAGAGGGCATCAGATCCCATTACAGATGGTTGTGAGCCACCATGTGGTTGCTGGGATTTGAACTCAGGACCTTCGGAAGAACAGTCAGTGCTCTTAACTGCTGAGCCATCTCTCCAGCCCCCAGACTGTTTAAATTCAGAACCTTCTCTTAAGAGGTTGAATCTGGGGGCTGGTGAGATGGCTCAGCGGGTAAGAGCACCCGACTGCTCTTCCAAAGGTGATAAGTTCAAATCCCAGCAACCACATGGTGGCTCACAACCATCCGATCTGGCTCCATCTTCTGGAGTGTCTGAAGACAGCTACAGTGTACTTACGTATAATAAATAAAATAAATCTGAAAAAAAAAAAGAATAAGAGGTTGAATCTGAATAATATATATAACTGTGTGTGTCTGTGTGTGTGTGTGTGTGTGTGTGTGTGTGTGCGCGCGCGCGCATGCATGAGTACACAAGCCGGCTGGAGTATAAAGCACTAAGTTGTAATGAGTTAAGAATTAAGAGAGAGGAATTAAGAAATTCTTTAGTGAAATAACGGAGAAGCTTGGACCCCTCATGAGCTTGCAGTACCTTGAAGTTACAATGGAAGCTCCTCTTGGTGAGTCCCCTGGCCGCCTCAGTGTGGGGATCCGTGATCCCTAACCTTTCTGGTGGGCTGTGTTGCAGTTCAGCTGCTGCGGAGGGATCTCCTACAGAGACTGGTCTCAGAATATGTACTTCAACTGCTCGGAGGACAACCCTAGCCGGGAGCGCTGCTCTGTGCCTTATTCCTGTTGCTTGCCCACCCCCAACCAGGTGAGCAAACACCGCATGTCATTTCCTCCAGAGTAAGACAAGTTACTTCCTGGGCAGAAAAGCTGGTATGGTGACACTCCTTCCTGAGCTTAACCAAGTGGCAGTGCAGGTTTGACTTCACCTCAGTGCGATGGTCATTTCGGCCTTTTACTCTGAGCCCACATGGGGCAGAGGTAAAGGGAGGGTTGGGCCTGGAGAGTTCAAAGGAAAGGAGTTTTGTATTTAGCCATTTTTATTCCAGTGTTCTCCACAGACGTTCTCTAACAACTTAGGCGGTTGGGAAAGTTGGCAGGTTTGTCAGCCAGTGTGTTTCTTGGTGTGGGAGTACCATTCGGCTTCTCAACACTTTCCTCAGGCAGTGATCAACACCATGTGTGGCCAAGGTATGCAGGCCCTGGACTACTTGGAAGCTAGTAAAGTCATCTATACCAATGGCTGTATTGACAAGTTGGTCAACTGGATACACAGCAACCTGTTCCTGCTTGGTGGTGTGGCACTAGGCCTGGCCATCCCCCAGGTAACTTACCCTGCCCAACTGGTAGGTCTCATACTCTGCGGAGGTTGTCATTTGTGGGCACATCCAGGGATCAGAGGGACTGGAGAGGGATGTGCTTGCTGCATTGGAAGGACTGAGCCTGGGGTAGCAGGACAGTCAATTCTGGCCTGATTCCTTTCTGCCCTTTGCAGCTGGTGGGAATCCTGCTGTCCCAGGTCCTCGTGAATCAAATAAAAGATCAGATCAAGCTACAGCTCTACAACCAACAGCACCGAGCCGACCCGTGGTACTGAGAATCCTCCCTGCGCCTCCTTACCATGGCATCTCATGGACCAGCAGCAGAGGGTGCTGGGAGCACCTAGTGCAGATTTGGATTCCAGCCCCCCAAATGAGGGCCCAGTGGAAAGAAGCAAGCTCCAGAAGACAGGACGCAAGATGGCTCAGGTCTCGGAAAGACGTGCCTCATCTCCCCATCCCAGCCTCAGCATTGTCCGAGAATTATTTCGTCCTGTTTGTGACCTTGAACATTTGAGTTTGTGTTTTTTAGTTTCCTCTGGGCGGAGGTGTGGAAACAGTGGCGGTACAGAAAGCTGTAGGGTTGCTAGCTGCATACTGGTCGCTGAGGCACAACAGACAGCTCTGTAAGGGTTGCTGCTGAGATAGGTGGATAGAGTCTGCTGCTGCCAGGGAGACCTGGCTGTGCACAGACACTAGCAGCCCTGCTGGAGTCCAGTTGGCACAATTCCGGCTCCAGAGAGGCTGGGAGTGCAGCGGGCAGAGCAGCGGGAGTCTAGGGTTTGGATGAGGACAGCGGGGCACATGGGGGATAGGAGTGAAGGGGGTGTGTTTACCAAATGCTTGCCTTGCCGCCGCACTCCCAGGTAGTCAGTGTGAGCTATATCCTGCCCCTCCCTCATTTCCATGGAAACAAGGCAGCAAGGGCAAGGGGTATAACAGCAGCCAAATCCATCCCCACCCGCTCTGTAAAATGTTTGGAACCGTGGTCCCTATATTCTGCATTCGGCAGAAGCCGGACTAAGCCATACATGCCCTTAAATTCCTCTCTGTCCTTCCCGCCCCAGCAGCCCAGCAAGCGGGGGTTTTCTTTAACTTGGCAGAGGAGTGGCACCAACCCCCACCCGCATCCCCTGCACCAGAACTCAGTGTTTCTACAGTGTAAGAATCGGGAATCTGGCAGAAATGGCAATAAAAGTTTGTTGACATGGGCTAAGCTGTCATACATCAACTTTCCATTCGGGCAACCAGAAGAAACATAGAAGGGACCAAACTGTGGGCTGCCTTCTGGAAAAGACTTGAGACCCCTGAGCGGCACAAAGCGTTCAGTTCCCTCACATGATCCATCTACATTAGGGTCGAACCCCCGGGTCTAAATTGGGTAGAATGATTCAAGTTACAGATCTATAGGAATGGTGTTACTTTATCCAAAAATCCCAACCTTAGGTTTTTGTTTGTTTGCTTGCTTGCTTTTTTCCGATTACAGTGGGTTGAAATTCATTTAGGATGGGGCAGGGAACTAGGAGATAGCACTCTACGTCAGAGTGAGGGGCACCAAGAAGAAGGCTTGACCCGTCCTCCATCTTTAACTGGAGGAACTGGGAACTAACAACCGGTCTGCCTAGAGAAGACTCAGCAAGCACTTAGCAGTGTGTATGTAGGGCTTCATCCGCCTGGAAAGGCTGGCGAGGGCGAGGGCGGGGCGTGCGCGGGGGCGGCTCTGCTACATGGGTGGTCCCCACCCATGTGACTTGGGAACCTCGGCGAGTGTTCGGTGGTCTTCTCAAGGACCCCTGCATTTAGGGCTTTGGATTAAGGGGGTCTTTGGCCTGGCCCAGAAGACTTAAAGAGAATCCTTAAGGTTCTAGGAAACAAAAGCGTAGCGGGTGTCTCCCGCCCCCAGGGTTTCCTCTGCCAGCCTTCTGCGCCTGCCTGCGAGAGCTCCGTTCCAGCAGGCGCCTGGGGCCCCGGCCAATGTTTAGCTCCCAGCTCGAAACAACGGAAGAAGAAATAAAATCACGAATGTAAAATTAAGAGCGAAGACCTTTTATTCCAAGGGAGAAGAGTGGAAGAAAAAAAGCACACTTTCATGGTAACGTGCCATTCTCTCACAGTGCCCAAAACGTGCGTTTTCTGTTTCCTTCTTTCAATAATAGGGACCAGAGTATGAACCTTGAGTTAGGGATTGGGGTGGTGCGTACTCCCCAGAACGGCGGCTTTGAGTAGCTCACCAGAGTGGGTTCCGCATGGACTACGGATCTCCAATTTCTGCCAGTATTCCAGACTTTAAAATTCAGTTAATAAATGTTCAGAAACACAGCTCAACGATTGTGGCTAAATTCAAGTTTGTGGGTGCTCCCCCACAACCTCCCTCTCCCCTCCCCCCCCCCACCGCTTCGCACTTGTCCCTCTGCTAGAAGAGAAAATGTCTCCTTGTTCAAAGGACTTCTTGCTTATTTTTTTCTCTCTGTTAAGTTTCTACGTAGTCCTAGTCATTTCAGGAGAGCTTACCATTAGTATTTTAGAACAGCTGATTAAATAAAAAGAGCTTTAAAAAACCCAAGGTGAGTGAGAATCCAATGAAGATGCCTCACTGAAATCAAGCTCTGAAGTCAGAAGTCATGGAACCTGGCTAGGTGGCAAGGCAAGAAAAGTGCCACCAGTTCACACCCTGTAATTAAACAAATGGCTCCTTCATCTTCCTCCTTTCCTCTTCTTCCTCCCCTCTCCCCCTCCCTCTCTCTTCCTCTCCCCTTCCCCTCCCCCTCCTCCTTCCCCTCCCCCCTCTCCTTCCCCCTCTCCCTCCCCCTTTCCTTTGAGGCAAGGTTTCACTGGCTCAACACCATGTAGACCAGACTGGCCTCAGGCACAGTGATCCCCCTGCCTCTGCCTCCTATCTTTTTTTCTTTTTCAACCAATTACCAAAAAGTTAGTGTTTGAAAGGAGCACACATCTGTTATCGTAGCATTCTGGAAAAGAGCAGTCCCAAATGAGCCTGGCGGAACCAGAATCCAAATGTGCTGAGGACCAGACATTTTGGGGGGATTTTCCTCAGCCCCCAGAGACTCCCTGGCATCCTTGCAATGCTCCCTTTCCTCTTCAGGGCGCCCCACCCTTGTCTGTCAGTCTTCTGACTCTCCCACCTTCTCGTACAGCCTTGTGATTGTCCAGGATGGCTGACCCATTTTAAAATCCTTAACTTGAGGCCAGTCAGATGGCTGGGGGTGGGGGAGCACTTGCTCCCAAGCCTGAGTTGGCTCCCTAGAACCAACTGGTAGGAGAGAAGAATGTCCTGACTGCCACACATAAGCCAGAGAGTGCCTCTGTGACTGTGTCACACAAAATAACAATATAATGAAGTTTTTTAAAAAAAATCCTTAATTTAACCACATCTCAAAGGCCCTTTCACCATGTAGGGATTTGTAAACATTTTGGAGGAGGGCAAAGTCCCTTTCCCTTTCCAGCCTTATGTATGACCTAAGGTGATGAAGACAGAACATGATCAGAGTGTGCTACCTGCAAGAAGAAGGTGGGAAGGAGTTCTCACCTGACACTGACTGAGTACTTACTGCATGTACATACTTAACGCTGACACTTAGTATGCAAGCTTCATTAGGTTTTTAACTTGCCGTAAGGCCAGACATGTTAACAGGACCAGGATCAGTTTCAGAAAGAGGATCGGGATAGGCTCAATGGTGAGCCTGCAGTCTCCATTAGTTGAGAAGCTGATATAAGAGCACTTGAAGCCAGGAGTTCAAGTCTGAGTAACACAATGAAACCTTCACAAAAAGCAGGGGGGGTGGGGGGGTGGGCAGTATACAGCCCAGTGGCTTCTACCAGAAGAGGTCTAGTGTGTTTTTTAAAATCCTCAGAATCATTTCATAAACACCCCCATTCTCTCCAGAGTCTGTGTCTAGGTAGTGGATATGTCAGATTGCTGTAGATCAAGCATTTAGAGGAAGGCATCAAACAAGGGGAACTGAGCTCAGGTTGGTGATTAAGCTTGCAGTTGCCAGCAGGCATGAGACCTTAGGATCAAGCCCCCGTCTCCACCGAAATCCTACAGTCTTCTCACTCCATGACAGGAACCTGATGAACCAATCGGAGGAACAGAGCCCAGAAAGTCCAAAAATGGTTTCCAAACATCAGTGCTCAGTTTAATAAGTGGAAAGCAACCCAGCAGTCAGAGGGTGCGGATAGAAATCATCAGGGAAACAGATTACTGTATGGAAAACAACAGATTTGTATCTTATACCACACACCACAGTACAGTCCAGAAGGGTGAAAGAGCTGAATATTTTAAAGGGAAATCAGAAAAGAAAAAAAGAGAGACGCAAAGGCTCTATCTGTCCCAGGTCTAGGGAACTAGATGGATAGCGTTTCAGAGCATCTGCCCCACACGGTTCATCCTTCTGTAGGGGTGAGTCTTGAAGGGCCACAATCGTACTCTAAGTTCTGGTCTCTTGGGCATAAAGGAGTGGATCATGCTGGACACTACACTGGCTTTCTATATCTGCCACCCAAAATGCCAAAACTCACATTGCTTTAAGCTCAGACACTGTTGCTTCCTGGCCTTGGAGGCCACAAGTCTGAAGCTGAGATTTGCCAGGGTCATGATCACCCAAAGCTTCTAAGGTAAGAACCTTCTAGCTTCTTCCAGATTCTGGTAGCCCTGGGCACTCCTTGGCTCAAGGTAGCATCATGGAAAACACTCCCCATCCTTCCATGACCACCTTCCTCCTCTTTCTCTGCCTCTGCCTGTGTCCCGGTTTCCCTCTCCCTTACAAGGACACCAGCCCTTGAACTAAGGCCCCACCTTACTGTGGTATGTCCTCATTACATCTGCAATGGCCCTCTCCAAAAAGGGTCACATTCTGAGTTGGAGGTAGGATGTCTTTTTAGGGAGGACACAGTTTTACCCATCTCAGAAATCTTGTATGAATAGTCCCAGAGTCAATTTCTTCTTCTCCTGGGACTTTGGCTTTGAGAATGAGATTCTAGTCCAAAGGGAAGTTGAAGGCCGGCCCTCTGACAGTTCAAGGACTAAATAGCCCAGAACATGTCTTTCCCAAGAGGGGAGAAAGAGTGAGGCTGAGTGAAGCTGGGAGGGAGGCAGAGGTGGAGGGCCGGAACAAGGAGGCCTGGAGCAGCTTACCTTCAAGCTGCTATTCAGCCTTGGGCTCCCCCAGGTGCCCTGTCTGCTCACAGATGGCCTGTTGCCTTTGCTCATGGAAGCTCAACTTGGTTCCCCTTGCTTATAAACAAAACCTTTAAAAAAATCAAAACAAACAAAAAAACTACGGGATAGAGGGCTAAGTGGTTAAGAGCACTGGTGGCTCTTCCAGAGGATTCTGGTTCGATTCCTAGCATCCACATGGTAACTCACAACTGTCTGTAACTATAGTTCCAGAGGATCTGGCACCTTCACACAGACACACGGGCAGGCGAAACATCAATGCATATAAAAATAAATCTTTTTTTAAAACCCGAGAAACAAACGACAGGTCTGCATTCACTTTCAATAGGCGCTCCAGTACTTTTTTATGAACTTCATACAAAAGACAACCAGAGCAGCTTGGTAGGGCAAAAGTCTGATACGGGTCTCATGGGGCAGAAGCAAGGTGTCAGCAGGGTAATAGTCCTTTCTTGAATCTCGCTTGACTCCAGGGCAGAGTCTGTGTCCTAGCCACCTGCATGCCTTGGCTGGAGCTGCTTCCTCTGTCCTCAGAGTCAGCAATGACAGGATGGATCCTTATATTCCTCTCTGGTTCTGCAGCTAAGAGAAGTTTTCTGCTTTTCAAGACTTAGGTAATTAGCTGGGGCCTGTGTGCATAAACTAGTCCATCCACCCTCAGGCATCTCAGCCACTGGTCACACTCACAGACAAAGCCCCCTTTTACCGTGTGAAGTGATGTGGTTGGTTGTGTGTGCTGGGTATTTAGGATGTGGAAATTTTTAGGGTTAATTATTTTGTCAAGTGTACCAGTACAATAAAACATACTGTGAGCATTTGTCATAAGATAGAAGGCCAATGGTTTAACTGTCGTGCACTGTTTCTTATCCTTACAAAGCTGCTTTCCTTGACTGAACTGCTCCGTTGGAAGTTCTTCCTGAGGAACACAGAGTGAACACCGTCAGACTCCAGGGCCTTCATTTAGCTGCCTTGTCATAGCTGAAGTTTTAGAAAGACATGAAATGAGAGCATGTTCCCAGAAGGCCTGACTAGCCAGGAAAAAAAAAGGGGGGGAAACATGGGATGGAATCTGTACCCTACTGTGATGGATAGTTTGTTGACTTGACACAGCACAGAATCACCTGGGAAAGAACTCTCTGTGGGAAACTGTCTAGGTTAGGCTGATCTGCAGGCATACTTGTGAGAGATTTTAATTGAAGTGATCTATGTGAGAAAACCCACCCAATGTGAGCAGTGCCGTTCCATGCACTGTGCCCTGGACTGCACAAGAGACCTGAGCACCAGCATTGCATGCATTGGGCTCTGCTCCCAACTGTGGATGGACAGTGACCAGTCCCTCCAGGCTGGTGCCTTCTTACCTTCCTGCCATGATTGACTACAACCTGAAACCGTGAACCAAATAAACCCTTTCTCCCTCAAGTTGCTTTTGGCTGGTTAATTTGTCACAGCAATGGGACAGAAAACTTTATTGACAACTTAACATTTATTAAAATGAAATTACTAGCCGGGCGTGGTGGCACACGCCTTTAATCCCAGCACTTGGGAGGCAGAGGCAGGCAGATTTCTGAGTTCAAGGCCAGCCTGGGCTACAAAGCGAGTTCCAGGACAGCCAGGGATATACAGAGAAACCCTGTCTCGAAAAACCAAAAAATAAAATGAAATTACTGAAGCGAAGCAGCTTGCAAAGAAATTAAAATCTGGGCTGGAGAGATGGCTCAATGTATAAGAGCACTGACTGCTCTTCCAGAGGTCCTGAGTTCAAATCCCAGCAACCACATGGTGGCTCACAACCATCTGTAATGGGATCTAATGCCCTTTTCCGGTGTGTCTGAAGACAACTGCAGTTACTCACATACATTAAATACATAAATCTAGAAAGGAAGAAAGAAAGGAAGGAAGGAAGGAAGGAAGGAAGGAAGAAAGAAAGAAAGAAAGAAAGAAAGAAAGAAAGAAAGAAAGAAAGAAAGAAAGAAAGAAAGAAGTTAAAATCTGACCAAGTATGGGGCCACACACCCATGATCCCAGCAAATCTTAACACCGAGGCAATTAGGAATTCAAAGCCATTTTCAGCTACATATTGAGTTTGAGACCAGCCTAGGCTACAGGAGACATTGCCTCAATAAAATAAAATAAAACAAACAACAACAACAAAAGAAATTGGGAGTCTCCTCTGATGTAAGTTTGGAGTGGATATCGTGGTAAAGTCAAGAGGATTGCCACAGAAAGAACTGCTGCAGGATAGCAGGCAAACTCGAGTATTGACTTAGTAAACATGACCTGCCAGGTGCCTTTCGAGTAATAGGGAGGGAACATGATAAGTCTCTGCCCTTTAAAGTTTACACTTAACTGTAGGAGACAGATTTATTCAAATATGTATTCTAGCTTACATATTCTACCTATCACACAGCTAGAGATGGAGGCTTTGAACACAGCTAGCACAGGCTAGGAGTACTTAAAGGGTGGTATTCTTGTCAAGATGTTTGGGGAAAATGCTTGTGTTACTAGCAGTTGGAAGACTGAAGCAGGAAGAAAAGGGAGTTTGAAGCCGGCCTAGCCTTGTTAGCAAATACCAGGCCAGCCAGGGCTACTATAGTGAGATCCTATCTCAAAAACAAACAAACAACAACCACAAAAAGCTGAGAGAAAGCCTTTGCTAATTTATGAATTGCCTCCACATCTCCCTAGTGAGTCTGTATATCAAGCCGATAGCTCCTCCATTGCAACAATCCTTTCCTGAAGTCAGAACCCAGCTCCTTTGGGCTTCCAACATGGCCTAAAGACCAGTGACTCTATAGGATCCACCCAGATCTTCAGCACCACACACTGGGGCTGCTGGTGCATTCAGCCTTGTGGCCTGAGCAACTGTTATCTAGGCCGTGTTGTGTAAGCCAATCTACCAAATCACCTCTATTAGGTTACCAACTATATACTGACTTATTTGCCTATGTGTGTATAACTCCATATAATGTAATCAAATAAGTAGCCTTGCATAGTCGAGATACTTAGCTGTTTGAGTGAACTGTGTCACTGCATAGCTGTTATAAAAATATTCAAGTGACAGGGCTGGAGAGAGGGCTCTGGGGTTCAGGGTGCTTGTCCCTCCATCAGAGCACCAGGCTCTGGGGTTCAGGGTGCTTACCCCTCCATCAGAGCACCAGGTTTCAGATCATAGCACCCACATCAGGCAGCTCACTAACACCTGCAACTCCAGTTCCAAGGGAGGCAATGCTCCCTCTGGCCTCTGTGGACACTCATTCACGCATTTGCAAATGCCACACACACACAGGCACGAACACATGCACAGATACAGAGAATACAATAAAAGAAGACTTAGAGAGATGGTTCTGTATTTAAGGTCCTTCTCTGTTCTTCTGTAGGACCAGAGTTTGGGTCCTAGTGCTAATACTGGGAGGTTCACAACCACCTGTAACTCTAGCTTTAGGGGGTCTGATGCTCTCTTCTGGACTTCAAAGGCACACATAAGCATTTTCATATATACACATATATGTGTATATATAAATAATAAGTATTTTCTGGGTTTTTTGTTTTTTGTTTGGGTTTTTGTTTCTGTTTTTTGCTTTTGTTTGTTCAGGTTATTTTTGTTTTTGTTTTTCCAAGAGAAGGTTTGTCCGTGTAGCTCTAGCTGTCCTGGAACTTGCTCTGTAGATCAGGAACTCTGTGGGCCTGGAACTCATAAAGATCCTCCTGCCTCCAGTGCTGGCATTAAAGAATGTATGCCACCATGTCCAGCTTATTCTGTGTTTTTAAAAAAATTATAATCTTTTAAAACCACCTGGGCTGGTGAGATGGCTCAGTGGGTAAGAGCACCCGACTGCTCTTCCAAAGGTGATAAGTTCAAATCCCAGCATCCACATGGTGGCTCACAACCATCCGTAACGAGATCTGGCGCCCTCTTCTGGAGTGTCTGAAGACAGCTACAGTGTACTTACATATAATAAATAAAATAAATCTTTAAAAAAAAAAAACCCACCTGTGTCCACCATGTGTTTGTGGATGCCACAGAAGCCAGAGGAGCCCCTTGGATCTCCTGGAGCTGGAGTTACAGGCAGTGTGAGCCATCTGGTATCAGTGCTTTTAACCATCTCTCAAACAAATTTCCTTTTTATTAAAAGGCAAAATTACTCATGGAGTTGGTGGTGTAGTTCAGTGGTATACCACTTGCCTATGCAGGTACCCTGGGTGTGCGCTTCAGTACTAGAAGGAAAAAAAAAACACCTCAACTGTGTCATCATTCAGACACACAGGTGTTACCCTTTCATGGCCACACCCATCTCTCCCTACCATCACTAACCCCTGGCAACCACTAATCTGTTCTCCATCTCTGTAATTACGCTACTCCATAAATGATGCAGAAATGGAACAAGATGGTAGGCATCCCTGCGAGACTTGCCTTTTTTTTTTTCACCCCATATAATTCCTTCACCATCCACCTGAGCAGTTACCTGTATCAATAATATCGTCCTTTGAAATTCTGCGTACTGTGTCATAAGGGCAGACCAATCCCAGTTCATTCATCCCTCATCTGATACAGGGTACTTGGCTGGTTTCCAGCTGGGAGCTATTATGAATAAAATTGCTATGAACATTTGTATACAAGTTCCTGCACGAAAATAAATCTTCATATCTCTTGGATAGATGCCCAGAAGTGTATGTATGTGTGTGTGATGGTGGTGGTGGGGTATTTTTGTTTGTTTTCATTATGTGTTGTTTGATTTCAGGAACAAACTGTTTTCCAGAGGGTATCATGTTGTATTCACCAATAGGGTGAGTGACCCAGTTTCTCTGCAGGTTTCTATCATTTTGGTGTTAAACACTAGGGACATGTGTGCACAAGAGCGTGTGTGTGTGTGTGTGTGTGTGTGTGTGTGTGAGAGAGAGAGAGAGAGAGAGAGCGAGAGAGAGAGAGAGCGCATATGTTTTCATGTCTGGGAAACCCAGGGCCTCATATATGCAAATCAGACACTCTATACATTTTGTTATGTGTGTGTGGTGATGTCTTATTGTGGCTTAATTTGCATCTCTCTGCTTGTTCCTGATGCTGAATTCTTGTTTATCTGTCATCTAAATGCTCTCTCTCTCTCCCCTCTCTCATTCTCCCTCCCTCCCTCTCCCCCTCGCTCTCCTCTCTTCTCTTTCCTCTCCATTCCTTCCCCTACCCCATTAGGATCTTGTTATGTTGGTCAGGCTACATTTGAATTTGTGGGAAGTGAATGTTGTTTCTCCGCCTCCCAGGTAGCATGGACCACATAGCTCACCTTTGCCTTCAGACCCTGCTGTTACTTATGCTCTTGATTAGTTGTTACCTGTGCATCTCTCTGGTTCATTGAATTTGTAATTGAATTGTTGGGTTCTATTGTGGCTTTGTTTTGTTTTATTTTGTGATAAGGTCCCATATATCCTAAACTGGCCTCAAACTTGATATATGGCCAAGGATAACCTTGAATAATCTTCCTGATGAACTCTTGAGGCCTGGATTACATGTGTATACCACCAGTCTATTTTAGAATTGTTGGGCTTTTGGATTTTATTTTATTTTTTGAGACAGGGTTTCACTGTGTAGCCCTGACTGTCCTGAAACTCGATGTGTAGACCAGGCTGGCCTCGAACTCACAGAGCTCTGCCTGCCTCTAATTGTTGGACTTTTAGTGTTATTTTACAAGCTCTTTATTCGCATGCTCAAGCACAAGGCTTTGTTGAACATGGAATGGTAAATGTCTCTTTTCAGTTGGTAATATGTCTGTTCATTTGGGTTTGGGGTTATTGGTTTTATTTTTTTGTTGGGTTTTGATTTTTTTTTTTTTTTTTTTTTTTTTTTTTTTTTTTTTTTTTTTTTTTTTTTGGTTTTTCGAGACAGGGTTTCTCTGTATAGCCCTGGCTGTCCTGGAACTCACTTTGTAGACCAGGCTGGCCTCGAACTCAGAAATCCGCCTGCCTCTGCCTCCTGAGTGCTGGGATTAAAGGCGTGCGCCACCACACCCAGCTCAATTGTTTGTTTTTAAGACAGTGTTTCTCTGTGTAGCTCTGGCTATTCTTGAGTCTGCTCTCTGTAGATAAGGCTAGACTCAAATGCCTCCCAAGCGCTGTGATTAAAAGTGTTTGTCGCAATGCTTGGGCTAAGCCAGACGGGGTCCCAGTGTTGAGAGAAGAAATAGATACATGCTCCCACCCCTAACCCAGAAACTATCTCCAATTGATAACCACTGGAAAAGGAAAACTTAGTTTTCTCCAGTGGAGTCTCATTGGGTATTTAAGCCACACTTAAAGGGCAGACCTCAGACCTCAGGACCTGCAGAAGGTAGCCAACACAAGTGAACTCTACGGTTTGGTTTTGTTTTTCTCATAATGAGTGCTTTGTCTGGCTTTTCCCCCTCCTTACAGGTCTTTTGCTATATACTACGGTTTCTGATTTTGTGTCTTTATGGAATTTTTGTGTGTGCTAATAGGTTGTGTCTCGTGTCTCTGTGCTAATATGTGTTTCTTGTGCTTTTTCTTTGCCTCCCCCCCCCATTCCTTTGTTTGTTTTGTCCTATTCAGTTTGTTTGTTTTAATTTTATCTTATTTTATTTTAGATATCTATTTTCTAATGAGAGAGAGAGAGAGAGAGAGAGAGAGAGAGAGAGAGAGAGAGAAAGGATGTGGATTAGGGAAGATGAGGAAGTAGAGAGGATCTGGGAGGACTTTGAGGAGCAGAAGCCATAATCAAAATATATAGTATGGAAAAAATCTATTTTCTTTTTCTTCTTGGCTTTTTTGTTTGTTTTTCTCAAGACAGGGTTTCTCTGTATAGCCCTGCCTGTCCTGGAACTCACTTTGTAGACCAGGCTGGCCTCGAACTCAGAAATCCACCTGCCTCTGCCTCCTGAGCGCTGGGATTAAAGGTGTGCACCACCACACCTGGCTCTTCTTGGCTTTTTGAGACAGGATTTTTCTTGGCTTTCCTGGAACTAGCTCTGTAGACCAGGCTAACCTTGAACTCAAATAGACCTACCTGTCTCTGCCTCTGGAGTTTTGGGGTTAAAAGCTTCTGCCACTATTGCCTGGTCACCTTCAATTCTATTTTCAATTAAAGAAGGAGGAGAAGGAGAGGAAGAGGAGAAGGAAAAGGAGGAGAAAGAGAAGGAGAGGGACAGGGAGAGGAAGAAGAAGAGGAAAAAGAAAAAGAAGATGAGGAGGAGGAGGAAGAGGAGGAAGAGGAGGAAGAGGAGGAAGAGGAGGAAGAGGAGGAAGAGGAGGAAGAGAACTCTGCCAGTAAAAGTCCTAATTTTTTTTTCTTATATCCCTCCCTTAAAGTTTTGCAATTGGGAACTGGAACAATAACTCAGTATTTAAGAAAGTTCCAACTTCTCTTGCAGAAGACTAGGTTTGGTTCCCAGCATCCACGAAATGTGGCTCAAAATCACCTGTAACTCCAGTTCCAGGAGATCCAACACCTTCTGGCCTCTGTGGGCCCCTGTATGCATGGAGTGCACATAAACTCAGGCAAGCACACACATATACACATTTAAAAAATAAATCTTGAAAAAGTCTTGTGGTATTAAATTTGCACTTAAGCTTATAGCTCTTTTGAAATCAGTCTTTGTTTGAGCTCTAATGGATCTGTCCAATTTCTTTCCCTTTGATCTATAGGTACCTAATTGCCATATTGATAATAGTCTCTTTCCACCATTGCTTTTGCTACTTCATCAAAAAAAAAAAAAAAAAAAAAACTAACTAGAGGGCTGGAGAGATGGGTCAGTGGTTATGCGCACTGGCTGCTCTTCCAGAAGACCCAAGTTTGATTACCAGCAATCACATGGCAGCTCGCAGCTATATGTCACTCCAACCGATGACTTCTGCAGGCAACATGCAAAATACCTATATAGCGTGCATATATGTGTATCACGTGCATGCTGGAGCTCAAGGCCATCAAAAGACTTCATTGGATTTCCTGGACCTGGAGTCATTTCACCATATGGGTGCTGGGAATTGAACCTGGGTCTTTTGCAAGAACAACTGCTCTTAACTGTTGAGGTAGCTCTCCAGTCCCTATATTGTGGTTTTGGATATACAGGTCTTTCACTTTCCTTGGTCAAAATTACCCAAAAGTGTTTAATTCTTTGAAATGTTATTATAAATGGAATTGCCATCTTAATTTTAGAGATTTTTTTATTGCTGCCCACTGATCGCTTATTTTTGGAAAGGCAGAAAGGGAGATACAGAAGTTGTGGACTGGGACTCAGTAAGGCCCAGTCTTCAGTTCCCCATCTGTTTTGCTAAGCTGTCTGAGGGCATTTCTTTGGTCAGTGTTCACTTAGCCTCTTCCCCCTTGTGCTCTTACCCGATAAAGAATGAAACACCAGCCAAGGAAAGAACTGGGAAATGCAAAGGTTATACTCTAGGTTCTGGCCAGTGCAACAGCTGAGCTATAAGGAGGTAGGATGGTATCAAAGATGGCCGTGGAGAGCTGATAGGTACTTTAATGTCAATCCTCCATGAGTGAAGGGCCCAAAGGCAAATCATGAAGTCAACCATGACCTCAGAAACCAAGGTATCCGAAGAGAATGACTCAGAAGTCAAGAAGCTACATGTAGCAAATCAAGTCCTGTAAAGCCTTGTTAAGCTGAGGGAGCTTCTCACGGCCCTGACAACAGGACTGTGCCAGGACATGTAGACACGACTATGAATCTTGAATCAGCACCATGGCACCATGTTGCAGACCCGGAGTACAGCGAGTCATGCCGACGTGTCTTCAACAGACTTCGGCAGTCTTTGTGTTCGCAGGAAGAAATAGACCAGCTCGGAAAGGCTGTGTGCTGTTCAAGGAGCAGGAAAACTCAGTCCTCAATGGACATCGTCCTTTTCCATGGCCTCTTTCTACTTCCTTCTGTGTCCAGGGAATAGCCCTTTGCTGTGTTGCCATGCACGAGAACGAGGTATGGTAGTTGTGGACAGCACTATTATAAGAATTTCCTCTGCCTGCCTTCCTGCTCCTCTTTGTTAGGTCAGGGAGTCCCCCAGAAACGAACTCTGAAGTCTGGTGACTAGAATCATGCCTACACTAAGACAGCTGAGCAAGGAGTAAACATTTTTCACCTCTCCCTTTAGAGAATACCCTGCCTCAGAGAAACATCTTTAGCTCTATAAAAATATTAAAAAAAAAAAAGACTTACTACTTTATGTTGATGAATGTTTTGCCTGCGTGTGTGTTTGCAACACACCTGTGTAGCTGGTGCCTGCAGAGGTCAGAAAAGGGTGTCAGTCTCTGTGGGGTGGGTGCTACAGATGATTGTGAGGTTTCATGCAGCGCTGAGAACTGAACCTTCAGTTAACTGAAGGTTAACTGTGGAACCATCTTCCCATCCTCTGCCCTTAAGCTCTTCTCAGTTCCTTTTTCTAGCCATGCCTGCAATCTAAGCACTCAGGAGGCTGAGACAAGAGAAATGCCGAGAGTTCTAGCCCAACCAGTGCTAAGTAGCAAGACTCTATCACAAACAACCCAAACCAGTATGAAGGTACTGTACCACAGTCCTGTGGTTTGCGCCCTTTCTTTCTTTCTTTCTTTCTTTCTTTCTTTCTTTCTTTCTTTCTTTCTTTCTTATCATATATATTTGGTTTTTGAAACAGAGTTTCTCTGTGTAGTCCTGGCTGTCTTGAAACTTATTCTGTGGACCTGACTGTCCTGGAACTCACAGAGATCTCCCTGCTTCTGCTTCCAGTGTTTTGGGATTAAAGATGTGCACCATCACTGCCCACCTAGCGTCTTTCTTTCTTTCTTTCTTTCTTTCTTTCTTTCTTTCTTTCTTTCTTTCTTTCTTCCTTCCTTCCTTCCTTCCTTCCTTTTTTCCTTTCTCTCTCTCTCTCTCTCTCTCTCTCTCTCTCTAGAAGATGGGTCTCTTCTAGTCCAGGCTTACAACTAACTTATTATATAGTCAAGGATGACTTTGAATTTCTGATCTTCCCACCTTCACTTCACTTCCTAAGTACCACAGGTATGTGCCACCATGTTTAACCATGAATTTTCCTTATCCCTACCAAGTAATTCCAGGCAAGGGATGGTAGAACCATTGTTCATGACTTGAAGTAAGTGTGTGTGTGTGTGTGTGTGTGTGTGTGTGTGTGTGTGTGTTTCCTACAGAGGTCAGAAGAAGGCATTTAATCTACTGGACCGGCTGATAGTTTGAGGCAGATAAAGGTGGCTATCTGAGCACATGTGGAGGTTTCTTCCTTCTTAAAGTATGGAATACTGAGTATCCCATGAAAAAAATGCTACCAGCCTTCAAAGCTACCCTGGTGCTGCACATAGTGGCCCACACCTTTCATCCCATAATTTGGCAGGCAGAGGCAGGCCGATCTGAGTTCAAAGCCAACTCCGTCTAAGTAGCAAGTTCCAGGCATATCTCAAAATAAAACAAAACAAAACACCAAACCAAACCAAGCCAAAACGAAACAAAACAAAACAAAACAACCCCACCAAACAAACCAAAACTACTCATGGTAACAGCCAGCCAGAAAGTAAGTGGGAGAAGTTCACAAAGTAGTGTCCACATGATTTAGGCTCCAACTGCTTCAAGGCAGTTTTCTGTACAGAACAGATGGAGACAGGTTATAACAGACATTTCATTTTTATCACAGACCCCGGAAGAAGATCATTATGTTTTCAATTGTTTTCCCCCCCGGGGGGGGGGGTGAGGGGGATGTTATGCCCTAATGATATCTGTTTTACTTTTCCCATAAATCACACATGACTTTCCTCCAGATGGTTCCTTGCCTCCAGCTTCCTGCCCTTCATGCTCTCACCGCATCCCCTTTACTAGTTATAAATGATTAATATTACTCCCTAGATTATTTGCACTTTTTTATTACCAATAGTGTTTGGTTTCTGACCCCAGGATGGGGGATCTGAGGTGTATATTTTACCTACCAAAGCAGACTTGGCCTCCAGGTTCTTCCAGCATCCTACAGTCCCTACCTGGCATACCCTGCCCCCATCCCTGAGCTTTCCAGCCCAGGATCTGGGCTTCCTTTCCACCAGAGGCTCCTCCGTATATATTCCAGACATTTTGGTTTCTCTCTCTTTTCTTCTCCTCTTCTCTCTACGGCAATGCCCGCTCTCTCTTCCTCACCACCCTCCCCCAACCCCCATCATGGCAATCTCCCTGGTCTTGGTCCTTGAGGCCAATGAACTTGCCCACCTGAGAGCAGGTTCCCAATAAACCTGCCTTTAATATAATCTAATCTGGCTTAAATTGGCTCATTTCACTGGCAGCAGAAAAATAACCTATCAAATGGTGCTGAACCCAGGAGAAGTTGAAACCCCAGCCTGATGGCCCCCTCCCTTCTTTGCTACATGGGGATCATTTCTGCTCCTCAACTACTTCCAGTTACCAGGCCACCCTTGCTCTCAGTTGCAGTTATGTTTTCCCCACATGTATGTCTTTGTCTATTTCTCTCTTTCTCTCTCTCTCTCTGCCTTTTTCTTCTTTCTTTCTTTCTTTCTTTCTTTCTTTCTTTCTTTCTTTCCTTCTTGTCACTTCTAGTTATACTTTAGTAATGGGTTCAAATCCCACACCATTCACTTCTCACATTGATTTCTCTTTGCTATAAATTACCATTAATTTTACAGTAGCTAATAAAGTGATAACACACACACACACACACACACACACACACAATTGAAATAAAATCTATGGGGATACAAAGAGTGTAAGAAGATAAGGTCCCTGTACTGGAGGGGAAATTTTCACTGCTTTGCAAGACATTGTGGACATTGATACAAAGAGTATATTCAGGACATTGTAGATGTTGATACAAAGAGTATTGATACGAAGAGTATAAGAGGATAAGGTCCGCTGGGAGGTGGTGGCCCACGCCTTTAATCCCAGCACTTGGGAGGCAGAGGCAGGTGGATTTCTGAGTTCGAGGCCAGCCTGGTTTACAGACTGAGCTCCAGGACAGCCAGGGCTATACCGAGAAACCCTGTCTCGAAAAAACAAAACAAAACAAAACAACAAAACAAAACAAAAAAAAAGGGTAAGGTCCTTGTACTGGAGGATAACATTTAACTACTTTGCATGACATTGTGGATATTTCTTGAGAGCAAGTCTTGCCAGCACAGTAAAATAAAAACTCTCAAGTTCTACAAGGATACCACCACTTGCGTACATGCTAGGATTTTAGGAAGGCTTCTGTTGATAGTTTTAATTGTCAACTTGATACAATCTAGAATTCTCTGGGAAGGGAATCTCTAGGCAGGATCTCGATGAAGCCTGCTGGTGTGTCTGTGCGTGGTTGTCTTGATTACACTAAGTGATATAGGCAGGTCTGCCTGTAATGGGCAGCACCATTCCCTAGACAGGGGATCCTGGACTGTGTTAAGTACAGAGAAGGTGCTGAGTACCAGTAAGCATATACGTATTCATTTCTCTCTGCTCTTGATTGTGGAGGCAACCAGCTAAGGTCCCTATCTAAGGTTCTCCATAATAATGGACTATGACCTGGAATTGTGAGCCCGGAATAAGTCCTTTTATTCTTAAAGTTGCTATGTCAGGATATTTTATCACACCAACAAGAATAAAATTAAAACACAAAATGAGCCCCCAAATTGAATTAAATTCCTCATATAATTCTGGGGACTCGGGTACCAATTAAGAATGTATCTGAAGTGTAGGAGCCAATTTGCTCTTAAACAACAGAGATAACAGAAACGATCTATATCTGGCTGGCTGTGAGCTACTCTTACAGAAACAAGAAATGAAAAGCTGTGTTATTGAGTTGTCCGTCAACAAGGAAAAGTTACTCAAGGTTCAGTCCAGTCTCCTAGCCGTTGAGGGAGACTTGCTTAAGGGAGCTGTGATTTAAAGGAGGTGCCAGAAAGAGAGAGAGAGAGAGAGAGAGAGAGAGAGAGAGAGAGAGAGAGAGGAAAGGAAGGAAGAGAAAAAGAAAGAGAAAAAGAGGAGCTGAGTGGAGAAGGGATCGACAGAAAGAAACTTCATGAGGCGGCTGAGCCACAAGTATTCATCCAAGATGGACTAGTTTCCTGCGGACAAACCCGAAGGTGCATCAGGGACAGTGATGGAAATCACAGTCTAGCCCTGACACATCTGAGCGATAAAGGCTTGGTGTTGACATGTTCTCGGGCTAGACATCTGTCCCCACAGGTAACAGTAACTACTCTGAATGACTCCGAGGTCATTTCCCCACATATATCTTGAACAGGAAGAAGTTAAAGAAGCAGAATCCCCCAAACTCCGGTTCTTCTCCACCAGGGTTCTAGGTAAAGTTGAAAGATCTAACAAAAAGCAAGAAAGATTGGTTGGGCTGGAGAATTGGGCAGGAATGGAGTGAAAACTTGCCTGCTTTAGGCATCCCCCTGCCACCCTAAACTGAGAGAAATGTCCTCTCCTAAAAGTCACGTCAGACAACCTTAAGACCAACTAAAGGTTCAGTCAAGTGCCTCGTGGCAGCTCTGGGACACAACTTGCACGCATCTTTCCCCACCCCGGCATGGCGAGGGTCTTCAGTAGGGTGAAGGTTCCCGAATACCCCAGCCCCTTCGGGCGTTTAGGCCGCCAAGGCTGGGGCTCCTCCTCTCCAGCTTCTCTCTCCCCTTGCTCTTCCTCGCCCGGGCCCTCCCCCAGCCTCCGCGGATGGGGAGGTGGGGGGGCCGGGCTTGGCTCCGCGAGGCCCGTGCATTCCAGAGAGCAGGGCCAGCTAGAGCAACAAAGGAGCCCGGTAGTCGGCAGGGAGAGCTCAGGGGGCTGCGGCGCGCTCGCGCGGAGGTGGCTGCTGGGCCGCGGGCTGGCGTGGGGGCGGAGCCGGGGACCCACTCCCGCACCCCCCGGCCGGCGCCTGGCTTCCATCGAGGGGCTGGGAGTTGGTTTTAATGGTGGGAGAGGGAATGGGGCTGGAGATCGGGGCCCCAGAGGGTTCCCAGGGTTGAAGACAGCTCCGATCGCCAGGCGAGGGAGTCCGGGGTCCGTGCATCCTGGCCCGGGCCTGCGCTGCTCAACATGGGGCCCGGGTTCCAAAGTTTGCAAAGTTGGGAGCCGAGGGGCCCGGACGCGCGCGGCGCCTGGCGAAAGCTGGCCCCAGACTTTCGGGGCGCACCGGTCGCCTAAGTAGCCTCCGCGGCCTCCGGGGTCGTGTGTGTGGCCAGGGGACTCCGGGGAGCTCCGGGGCGCCTCAGCTTTTGCTGAGTTGGCGGTTTGGCCATGGCCGCTGGCCGCCCCGTGCGTGGGCCCGAGCTGGCGCCCCGGAGGCTGCTGCAGTTGCTGCTGCTGGTACTGCTGGGGGGCCCGGGCCCGGGGGCGGCCTTGAGCGGGAACGTGACCGGGCCTGGACCTCGCAGCGCCAGCGGGAGCGCGAGGAGGAACGCGCCGGTGACCAGCCCTCCGCCGCCGCTGCTGAGCCACTGCGGCCGGGCCGCCCACTGCGAGCCTTTGCGCTACAACGTGTGCCTGGGCTCGGCGCTGCCCTACGGAGCCACCACCACGCTGCTGGCTGGGGACTCGGACTCGCAGGAGGAAGCGCACGGCAAGCTCGTGCTCTGGTCCGGTAAGCGCGCGGGAGTCTGGATTGCGACGTGGAGGTGATGGGACCGGCCACTGACGGAAAGAAAAGGCGGAGGCCTCAACTGTTGGGCGGGCGCGGCTTGCACCCGGGATAGTTGGAGGAACGAGTCCGAAACTTTTGGGACAGGTTGCGTGCGGGAAGGGGACCCTACATGATGGAGAAGGGGGCCAGGGCAAGAGACCAGGGAAGCCAGTCAGTCACAAAGAGCCCGAGTAAGGATGGGGTTAGGGGGGTGCAAGGCGGTGAGGAGGGAGAAGAGATGTATTCGTGAAGCAACAATCCACGGGGATTCTGGGCAGAGTTTAGACCTTGAGGCAATCTGGGTTGTGGAGAAGAAAGAGAAGGATGGAGACATTTAAGGATTTGGAGGGGAGGGGTGAGGAAAACTTGTACATTCTGTGAAGGAAAAAAATGCCTTCTTGTAGTAACTAAAAGCCAAATGAACCACCTGGTAATCTTGATTTAGATCGGTTCAGGGAACCAGTGATTTTTGTTTTGTTTTTACCCGTTTAAGTTTCCTTATCTGAAAAACGGAAACTCTGATCCAGACGGGTTAAGAAGGAAGGAGACAGTTTAAGCAGTTGTTTGTGGCTCTGTGGAAATGTGAAGCTTCACGCCAGTGTGTGCTGTGGAAGCACATTAAGTCTGGGGTGTTGAGAGCCTGTGGGCACCGTCCAGAGTGGCGGAAAGTCCTTTACTTGGGGAAGGATTGTGACAGAGCCTGAAAACAGTAGACTACATCAAACAAGTCCTTCCTAGGCTATTTAGGATGGTTTATCTTCCTGCCTGTCACCCAGTTGGACTGAGAGCCTGTAGGGTGCTGGGGAGGGGACAGTCCTTGTCATTTTCCCATCCCTCATCCCCACCCCACAACCCCACTTTGGTGTGATGTAAAAGCTGTCCTTAATGGAAAAGAAAAGAAAATTGAGAGCCCGGAGCAAACCAGAAGCCTGACAGTGTCCCTAGCCTTAGCTCTTCCTCTGAGGCTGTCAGGCGCCTACAGGGAGGTAGTGTGACTCATAGGCTGACTGTCTTGGGCTGAGGTGTGTTGTCAACTTGACTACTAGAGTTCTCAGTTGTAGCTGAGTGCTGCCTGGGGTCCTAAGGTTCTTGGCTTGATGCAGATGTTGGAGCAGGAACCTGGAGGACAGCGGGTACCCAGAAGGTAGAACTGTATTCTATGGAGATAAGGTTCTAAAGTAACCTATGGGTGGAGACCTCTCGAGGGAGTCAAATGATTCTTTTACAGGGGTTGTCTAAGACCATCAGAAAACACAGATATTTACATTATGAACTATAACAGTAGCAACATTACAGTCAACAAAATAATTTCATGGTTTGGGGAGCAAGGGTGGTTACCACCACATTAACGAACTGTATTAAAGGGTCGCAGCATTAGGAAGGTTGAGAACCTTAGACTCTAAACCCAGAATCTGAGGCAGAAGCTATATGTAATCAACAGTAGCTTTGAAAAAAAAATCCATAAATTACTATAATGTAAGGTCTGTGTGATTTCACACATGCACACTTATGATAATATGTTTGCATAAATGCAGTATAGAAGATATAAGAATGGATATACAGAGGGAATATAATTGTAGTCTTTAAAGTTATATATGTGCAAAAGACTGACAGAATGAAAAAGGAACATGAAAGAAAGCTTACGAGCCCTCGGATGGCTCAGGTAGAGGTGCTTGCTATGCACTCCCCATGATCTGAGCTGCATCCCCAGAACCCAAGAGAGAAGAGACCTGTGTGCTGAAAGCTGTTGTCTGATGCCTGTGTGTGCCCTGTGGCACCCATGTTCCTGCTCACTACCCCCCCCCCACACACACAGTACTAAACAACAACAATTTTTTTGTTGTTTTAAAGATTCATCCAGGTATGATGGCGCACACCTTTAATCTCAGCACTGAGGAGGCAGAGGCAGGCAGATCTCTGAGTTCAAGGCCAGCCTGGTCTATAGAACGGGTTCTAGGACAGCCAGGGCTACCTAGTGAGATCCTGTCTCAAAACAAAACAAAACAATTCAAAAACAAACAATCAAACAAACACCCCTAAAAGAATACAAAAAGAAAAATCATCTTCAATAAGGTATCGCCTGAAATGAGATTTGAATTTAAGAGACCGCCATATGAAAGATCCTGACCTCTCAGCACAAGATAATCAAGTTTTGTGATGCTGAAAGGATGCTCTCCCTCTCTCTCTCTCTCTCTCTCTCTCTCTCTCTCTCTCTCTCTCTCGTGTGTGTGTGTGTGTGTGTGTGTGTGTGTGTGTGTGTGTATGTGTGTATGTGTCAGTTGATTCGCAGGGCCTATGATTGAATTCTCCCAAGTGACAGTTACCCTCTAAAGCTGTTATCAGATCAAGGAGGAAGGGGTCCACCTTTCCCAGCCCATGTGCCCAAGAGTGCCTGCTGAGCTGCAGGAGTGTCCGCACGTTAGAGCCATGTGCTGGTTGTTCAGGTTTGGGTCTCTCTAGCTGCCTAATCATGGCAGTACAGGGGCACAAGCTCTGAGCCCAGAGCTTCTGGGTCACACTGAGTTCTTTCCTGTTGCTGTCCATTTACATCTTTCCTCTTCTCCGTGTGTGGACTAGAAGCAGGTACTGGCACAGGCTGGATCAGTAGATGGGGAATGCGAAAGTGAGCCATCTGTGAGAATCACAGGCAGGTTTGAGCCAGGAGCTAGTGTTTGTCCTGTCTGGAATTATAGGTCCTGATTTAGTGTTAGACATTGTCTAACCCTGGCAGGTGGTTTTGTGGGTAATAAAGATATTCTAGCTTATGTTCATTATAAACTTTGTAAGATAGAGATTCAATCTTCATGTTTTTCAGAGCCTCTCTGGGCTGAGTATACAGCCTGAATCCACATATTCAATTGTACTGAGTACATCACATTCTGTGGCAGGGACAGAGGTATATCAAGATGGAGATTACAGAAATGAGCTCTCTGATTTCAAGAGGAGGAAGGACAATTAAACCGGTGTTGGCAATACCTGTGGAAAGTATGGTGATGTTGTAGGTGCTGAAGGCACACAAAGAGCTTTGGGGAGCAAGAGAAGATACCCAGAGAAACTGACATCTCACCGGTGACTTGAGAAATAAACAGGAATATCGAGGGAATTGAGACAGAGAATGGGAGGAGGCAAAAGCTTTAGAGGAACAGAGAGTGGTACTTAGAGATACAGTGATGGCATAGACCTGGACCAAGGCACGTTAGAAGCAGAACTGTAAGACTCAGGGGGACTAGAATGCAAAGGCTCACCCTGTAGTAAGTTAAGATGCTATCAATCAAAAGATGACGAGGAGCCTATGATAAGCAAGGTTTTTGAAACAAGGTAGAAGTGTGATTGTATCTGTATTTTGAAAAGATTTCTTTGGATTAGGTGTGGTGATACATACTTACAATTCCAGCTTTTGGGAGGCTGAGACAGGAGGATCATTGTGAGTGCTAGGTCAACCTGTGTAGATAGTGAGTACTAGGCCAGCTCAAGTATATATATATATATTCATACACACACACACTTGGGTGCACACGTATGCATTTGAGGGGCAGGGGTTGCTATATAAAGCAGCCACCAGAGAGAAGGGAGAACCTGGAACCTGATTGTTTGTTCAGGACATGGATGAAATAGTCTAGGGGGGGATGATTGTGGTCAGGATGGGGGTAACAGGCTGAAGTTTGGGAAGATTACAATGTCGGAAGCAGACTTGCTGATGCGTTGGATGCCAGACTGAGCAGGAGAAAGCGTGAGATGCCATCGATGGTGGCGCCCTTCCTTTCTACTGCTAGTAGTAGAGATAGGATGAGGACAAAAGTGTGGCTTTGGCTTTGGTGTTGGCTTTGTGTGTTAGATAGTCAGTGGATATCTACATGGAGCTCTGTAGCAGATCTGGAAAGAGTTTCCATAGAGAAGAGGCTTCTATATGCTTTCTTCGCCCAGATTACCAAGTCTGCCAGTGATGAACTAGGTCATTCTGATGTCTGCGTATGTCTAGAACTCAGGTCTCTCCCATGGTTTTCATGTCTACAGACTCGAACTTCTTTATTCACTCAGAGTCTCCCCATTACAGCTGGAAATGTCTCCTACTGTGCATGCCAAGCTCGCCAGACAACAATGGCCAGGCTGTGCGTGGGCCACTTTGGGACAAATCTGGTTTAGTAAGTGGGGCAAGAAAGAGAGGCCTGCAGCTGGTGAGGGGACAGGTCCCTGAGAGTCAGCACATAGACTCTTAGTCCACCGCTGTGCCATGTCTGTGTATACATGGATGTGTGACTCTGTTGCCTAGCCAGGGTCCAGCCAGCAGGAAAAAGACAGGAAAACCGGGAGGAATTTCTCACTGGTCTTTCAGACCTCAAGTTGGGATGTTGTTGGTGATGGTGGGTAATTTGCAAGGATAGTTCTGGAAATTTTTTCCTTCTGGCTGTTTCCAAAACAGGCTGAGGGCAATTAAAAACACACACACTCTGTGTGTGTGTGTGTGTGTGTGTGTGTGTGTGTGTACACTGTGACGCATGTCTGAGTCCTAGCACTTGGGAGGCTAAGACAGAAGTATAGTTGCACGTTTGATGCCAGATTGATATATACACACACACACACATATATATGTATATATATATTCTGTTTCAAAATAAACACATAATTGTGTGTGTGTGTGTGTGTGTGTGTGTGTGTGGTGTAGTATAAAAGCACAGAAAATACACACAGTTTTCATTTTTGCTTCATTTTTAAAATGGTTTTTTTGAGATAGGGCTTCTCTGTGTAACCCTGGCTGTCCTGGAACTCACTCTGTAGAGCAGGTTGGCCTCAAACTCACAGAGATCCTCTTGTCTCTGCCTCTCAAGTATGATTTTAATTTTGAGTTTTCTTGCCATGCTGGGATATGAACCTAAACCATTATTCCTTATTACTATGATTTGCATTTCCTTGATTGCTTGTAAGGATAAACATCTTTGCAATTGTTTGTTTACCACTTGGATTTCTCTTGTGAAGTTTCTGTTGATAGTACTGATTTATTTTTCTAGGAGACTATCTGTCATTTCTGTTAGATTGATGGGGATTCTTCATATGT